>JAQFZX010000702.1:0-47045 GCA_034682405.1 Hydroisotoma schaefferi
TAATTACCCCCCCCCCCCGGAATAACTCCCCCCTGCAAATGACCCTATTAAAAAATAACTCCCCTCCCCTAAATTACCCCCCCCCCCCCATTTTTTCTCCATACCTTATAATGAAGCTCAGAAATTAAATATTAATCTCTGAAGGCTTGATAAAGCAATGGAAACTGTCACTGCAGTGTTTTTATGCGTTGCTTTTTTTCTGTTTTTTAATTCAATAAAATTCAGGCAGAATTTCATCAGAATTTTCAGTTCAGGCAGTATCAATATTAAATTTTAACGTTAATAAAAATTTAAAGTATACTCAGTTCTACATCGGCTGAGGCTGAAGCATTCTTTACTCAAACTAGATAAAGGATGAATTATTAATGTTTTGTATCAAATTTATTTTTTATTCCTTTTAGATGAATAATGATTTTCTAGACGGATTTAAATTTATGAATACCCGATAACTGATTGCACAATTTCAAACAAATTAAATCACAATTTGTAGACGATTTCCTCCTAACATTTTTTTTAATTTTTCTACACCGATCATTCTTTAATTTATTGGCTATCCTATAGGTCAATCAATTTCACCTTTTCTAGGCAATATCAATTTTTTTAAAGTAGAGAAATAAAATTAAGGAAAATTTTAAGACAGATGCCACCCGGATAATTAATTTTTTCTAATTGAAAGACAGTTTTTGGGTTCTGTTCTACAAATTACGATTAACTTGTTTGAAATTGTGCAATCAGCTTCTTTGGTCTTCATAGTTTAAATATGGCTAGATAATATAAAAAACCAGTGTATAATTTATATCAAATTTAATACTAAACATTTATAATTCTAATTCATCGAGTTCAAGTATAAAAATGATCAATTTATGCATATAAATTTGAGTTTTATTCCAAATTTCATTCTAAAATAAGCTTTTGCAATAAACCCATGAGGTTATTGTTAGCAAAAAAGGTTACCTATCTTTAAAAAATGTCGTGAAAAGTCGAGAATTATTTTGGGTTGAACAATAACTCCCCCCTCTAAATAACTCCCCCCCGCAAATGAGACCATTGAAAATTAACTCCCCCGGGGAAGTAATTTCCGGAAGTACATACTTTCTGCTTGATTTCTGACCCTTTTTATCAATAATGACAATAAAAGAATTCAGGTACATCGGGACAAGTAATCTGTTATTAAAATTGATTAAACGGTTTTGAAGTCTCCCGTGTGTAGTAATTTTCATTGAATAGGATATGAAATAGCAAAAGCATTTGCTGTAATTTAGTTGAGAAACATTGCCGAAGACATCAACTTTTGCATTTAATAAAATATTGTGCATAAGTGAATTTCAATCCGCCTCATAACGAGAAGTCGAGAACATATTTGCAAAAAAAAAATGATGAGCCAATGGTTTTTTGTTCTTCACGCTTGAATACTAAATGAATAATTTCACTCTCTCTTAATCCAAAAGACGCTATTTATACCTCTGTCTGTCTCTGGTACAGCTAAGCAAGAATAAGGACGAAAAAGTGATATAAAATTATACAAACTGCTCCTTTCACTCATTCAGCTAGGTTTAGGCATTATTCACAAGTTGAAGAATTCATATTACCTACAATCTACTACACATTGTTTTAAAATTGAGTCCGTATACAGAAGAATAAAACTCCGTAAAATCAGCCAAATTATTCGGACTTTTCATTTGATATTCTTTGTCGCTTTGATTTTGAGTAACTATGGTAACTCGTAGGGAACAATGTATTTCTTTTTATTAAAATTTGATCGACACGACTCCTAGAGAAACCGATGATTGTAAAAATAGCAATAAAGATGAGCAAAAAAGGCCACATACTTAAAGGTATAAAAAGCTATGCAACTTTTATTCGTCCTGTGTCTTAGTCTTAAATAAAAAATCTTGACTAGTGCATGAACCTTACAAAAGAGCTTAAATGTAGATGTAGTCAGGTCCGTGGTTGTTATTGCAAAGCCATTTGTTGCATACAATTGGAATTAATGATGCAGGCCTCAATTTCAATCTGTGTATTGACGAAAAGTGGTTTTACAGGTGAATACGCAATGTGATTAAGGCATTAGCTAGGCAGGCAGCCCTCTTGCACACAATCTTTCAAATAGGTCATCCTGCACTGAAGAAACTTTCGCTAATGACAATAAAGCTTTTGAATAAGTAGACTCTGCTACAATCTCTGGTAACTTTCGGTCGCTCGGTCGTCGCTACATGGCAGCGTTACACTCAATCTCTAACGTTAAAAGGTCCTTTTTACCCACACAGCAACCTAACTTAACTTTTTACTCTTTAACTTAAAGTTTCATTTTCATCGCAACTTCTATGCTCCCCAGTACTAACAATTTGGCTTGTGCTTGTACTCAGTTTTGAGCTATATGGTGCCTACGTTTTTGTGGTTTCTGAACACGTCTGTCTCGATGGAAATATTGCAATCATTTATGCTGCCTTTCTTTTCCTTGTGATATAAAGTTTTTGTAACGACAGGCATGTAATTGAATCAGAATTTGGATCAGAGACGGTCAAATTAAATAGAATATTTTTGGATATCCTTATTGTACAAATATTTCCTTTGAGGATTAGAACGACAAGAGAATTGGGGAAAACCTGTTAAGGATTAATTTCTGTTTTAGATATTTACTTACAACAACAGTACTGGCTATTTCTCTGTAATTTCATAATAATTTCAAAAGTAATTCGAACTGAATCTTTTGTTAAATTCTGGCAATACGCTTACCTAAAATCCCGTATAAATTTACAATAAGCTTTCTAGTCTCTTCTATCACATCAGTTATGCTTATCTTTAATTGGTTTCAATTTACAGCGTCCTACACGCAAGTCTATGCATGTATAAAGTATATTGTACACGTAAGGTTTTTATGCATTGTTAGGTCTTGTTGCATATTACGGGAAACTGGGGAAACCATTATTGTTAGCTCTCCTTAGGATAAAAACTGGACAGAATAGGAACGTAGAAGAAAACGCTGTCGACAGCCCTCACTGAGATTGAGTCTTCCACTTCCATTATTATATCTTTTAATTCTTTGCACACACAGTAGTGATGGTTACTAAGGTCACTCAATGACCTTAGTAAACTTAGAGTAATGTTCGCCAACAGGCTTAAGCACACGTGGTCGTTCAGTATTTGTAAACATTGCAAAGCTTGTAAATGAACATAAGTCATGCTTTGAACTTATTACCATTTATTCATGCAAAGGGGATTTGATAAATGCAAGAAGGTATTGATGATCTGGCTGAAAAATAAGTAGGATATTTGTCTGCAAAAATAATGTTATTAGAATGATTGTCAACAATTAACGTTGACCTAGTTTCATGAACGAAACATAGATATTGGCAGTCAGTGAACTCAACGTCTGACAATTGCCATAATCTTGGTTGGGATCAGCTTGACCAAGAACCGACAACCGATTAAAGCTAGATACTTACGTGATTCATAAAAGATTTACATCAATTGCTAACTCAAGATGAAATAGAGATCTTAAGTATATTATGATCTCTGCATTTCCAATCCAACCATATCATATCTTTATTCAAATGTTAGTCTACATCGGAATCTTAAGCTTGTTGGCTATTTGGATACAAAATGCAATGGAATTACATTAGTAAAGAATGAAGGCTAAAAGCTTATTTTTTTACAAACTATTTGTCACTGCATGGTCCTTCATATTATAACCGGACCCAAACTAATGTCTAAATAATCAAACCCAATCGCATTTTTAATTAAGTGTTAATTTCGGTTTGATATGCTTTGAATTAATTGCTAACCGTGTACATATGACTAAAAGGCCATGGAAGATTGTATGTTCAAAATAAACATTTGATGTTCAGAAGTTAAAGGTTTCTTCAGAAAAGGAATGGAATAATCGTCCTTGATGAATACTTGCTAAACTGGACGATGCTTGAATAATAGCAATAGTGCAAAAAATATTTCAAGGCTAGTAATCACAGAGGACAGAAGCTCAACTACAGAAAACAGAAGCTATTAGCACTTTGTAGGCCATATACATATGTAAGGCATATGAATGAAATGCTACACCAAGGAAATCCGTTTAGCAATCTTGTTATCGAATACGACACAAGCTAACTACTAGAGCAAACTGTTGCAAATATTAGCAGAAATCCGTATAGCGAATTATTCATCTCGATGGCTAAACCCAAAGCGTATTTGTATTTATTTTGCTATGAATATATTTGGAGTCGAATTTCATACTTTGACTCTTATTAGGGTGCCTATCTGCTCAACTTACAGCAATAAGTTAGTCATGCTAAATTCACGCATGGGGAAATTTGATGCCTCATTCAAAAACGAAAGTCTGTATGTTAATTACGTTTAATTTGATAATTCCAGTACAAAAACAACTGCAATTGAATGTTTGAGTTCAGAAGTAAAATCTAGAAGAAACAAATTATCAATAAAAATCTTCAAATTTTTGACCACTGACTGCACAGTCAGAAATAAAGTAGGACTATAAAAACATAAAAAAGTCATGCCATGGGACGATGAATCATAGTCACTGAAACGCGGTAGAACAGCGTTTTACAGGTGTCTCAGAAATTATCCCAGAATATGTTCCTAAAACTCAGTAGTATTGGTTTTATTTCCTATCGTTGTCAAAACTTCAATTTCATCTCTGCTATCTTGCCAATTATTATTAATATTGGACATTTCCAAACCCTTAAGGTAATGTTTCCTGTAACAAGGTTCTTGATAACAGTTTGATAAAATGATAAGTAAACTACCAAGCGGTTGTACTCAGTGTTCTTGTGTCATTCTTGTGCAAACTCCATGTCCGTAAAAAGCAGAGATAATGGACACGAAGCGATTCATTTAAACAAAACCAGCTAGAGCATTTCAGCTTGCCTGTAGACGATACACTATTCAATAAATTATCTTAAAGCCTCCTTGTCGCTAATATCCCGTCAGCTTGGGGGCTAATTGTCACCCAAAAACAGTAACTCCAATGCATCGCAAACTATCTGAGCAAGCTTCGGGTGGACATGATTAAGTAGCCAGTAATTAATGTCACTTGTATTTGCTTTTTTGAATGTCAAAACACAAGTTTGCACACGATGAGGACAAATATGACGAAAGGAGGGAGGTGACAAAAGGCGTGAGAGAAAGACCACTGCATTAACCATTTGAAGTCCGCTTCCCATTTACCATGAATACTGTTCACTTGTGAGTAACAGGTGGATTAAGGATAAAAATAGGACAAACTCTGTGCTGCAATGACCATCAACCACTAACCACCATTAATAAACTTATAATTAAACTTTGCTTTCATGCACAATATTCTATCCTACACCATAACTTAAGTCAATCTTGTAGAATAATATTATAGTTATCTAAGTTATCTCAAACTTCGTTTATGACTTTTAAATCGTTATAGTAAGGCAATGGCTTACATTTTACAAATCTACATTAAAATGCATTCTGTTTCAAATTACATAATTTTTAACAAGATACACGATACTATAAAATACATTTTGAGCTGTTAAAGTTTTGGCTTTCCGATACTGACAGTAGTTGATATGACAATAAATATGTAATTAAAATACTAAATTAATCGGTGTCCCTGTTTAAATTGTTCAGGATGGAAAACGTAGCTGGCAACCTGGCAAGCATTGTCATACTTTTTCTACCCGTTAAGTACAGTTGAAAATCCGAGAAAATTCTTATACGTAGGTGGATGACTTATTTTAATTCAAGGACCTTTTGCTAACTAAGAATATTTGGATTGGTATAGATCCTATGAAAGTATCTGCTGTAAATATAAATTCTCCGTAGTTATTTATGCATAATGTAACATTCTCATGCATGTTTATGTTACTATATTACGCAAAGGTAACCCATCAGATTTGACACTATTGTGCACTAAATATCTTAAGTTTTGCACTAACTATAGGCATACATAATCTTGCATGCAGTACGAAAGTTAGGAAAATGCAGTCTTGAGAACTTCCTTGAGCTATGCATGGTAATAATAATAAAGCTACAGATATATTTGTCATGTTTATGCAAGCTGAATACTGCTAAACTGTTTAAATAAGTAGTAACTGACTTTTGTAAGACTCATTAAGGCTAGAAGAAATAAAACAAACACAAAGTATAAAGCACATTTTCTTTACCCAGAAATACAAGAGTGCCAGAAAAATATGGGTCGTTTATGTTGCGTGTGCGTGATATCAATGCGTTGACAATTAATTAATTTAATGCATGAGTTAAATGAGGGAGTCCATTTTGAATTTTTTTTATTCAATTTGATGAATTCCACTACTAATTACTTTTAGAACAACTATAACCTTTATCTGATTCACTTCACACTAACTATCCCGACCCTGGCTAATTCCAACTCACTCAAAGTGAACTGTCATTGTGCTAATAAGTAAATAAGTTGTTCCGATAGTTCACCATAGTTGACCGCACAGCGCAATCAGAAGAATGTGAGTTAAAACATTTCCGACTAAAAACGTCATAAACATTTATTTCCTAGTTATGTTTAACCTATCCACCTTCTAACATACTAGATAGCACATTTCCAAGCTTACATTAGTAATTTTTCTGAGTCATTGCGACTATCTTTTAATTCCACTTTTAAGAAACACAATTAAAAATTAATAAATACGGAAGTAATATACGGATTCTATTGACTACCCCGAATTCTTAGTGGGATAAACTCATTCTGAATTGTACAAGTGTAGGATGTTCATTTTTACAGCTAACCTACAACTTAAGACGCTTTCATGCATTGCACACATTTTCAATTTGTACTCAAAATCCCAATAATATTTGTCTTGGCTCGAACCAACACATACTCCACTGTCTGTTTCTTCGCGTTGGGTATTTCTTTTATCTAGATAGCATTGCATGACGCTGACAAAGATTACGCATAAAGTGAGCATGCATACGTACGAGTTTATGTTATGTGGGATTACATCAATCCCGTAAATGAAAAAACTTCTAAAGCACATAAACTACTATTATGATGATGAGCAATGTTCAACCTGAAGTCAAACGTTGAACTTCCAATAATCTTTCCTTGGTAAAGAGAAGAATACGAATATCAATTATTATTATACATCTCAAAAGTAACATTGACCTTGTTTCATCCAAAGTGTGGTGGGGTGGGTAAACGAGATATGTTAAGTCAAGAGACTCATATTGATTCCAGTATTGCATTGGCTAGCGTAGATTTTGTTTTCTAACAAATGAACCATCACGTGAATGTAACCAACTTATTTCTGAGATAAGATAAAAGCAGAATACGATATATTGATGGACGCTTCTTGGAAAAATACATTCTCACGGGTTTTTTTTATTCCAAGTTATCAAGAGTATTTTGAATCTAATATTATATAATGTAATCTAATGAATAGGAAATTAAAAGAAGAAAGTAAAATAAACTTACAAGTGCATATGGTCCGTTTAAGCGTCATTTTCCGTTGGAGGGTGTAAGAATGTTATTTAGTCTCATCCACTCCTCAAATCCAAAAAGTATGTCGCTTTTTTATATCCTTTAGTTAAATAAAAAATTGAGTCTTATGGAGATAAACTGTCCCATCCAACCGCCTATATAATAACACTAAAAACCCTCTAATCCCCTCTATTAAAATTAAAACGTAGAAAATAAAACTACAATCTTTAAATAAAGTTAGCAAGTTTTGGCCGGGATGCAAACAATGATGAGACACAAGGTTTAGATATGTTTTACGTAAAAAGTAAGTACCCACAGGTACAAAAACGCATAGCTGGACAAAGGCTGAAGAAAAGTAAGACGCGTGAACTTGGATGTTCGGAAAACACTGAGTTAGCTGCACCTTGTAATAGTAATAAGTAAGAGCAGAATGTAGCTAATTTCTGTATGCACTGCTTCCTATCTGATAGACAACTGGCGTGGTAAGAATTACTGCTTGACAATCGTCAATAAAACTCTAAATCCACTACGGCAGTAGCTAGCTAGCAGCGTTCTTTTTCGATAACAACAACAGAATACAAATACAACTAACCAACGCAACGCTCAGAGTATAGCTTCGTTTTGTCTACCTATCTTTCTTTAGAATCGTATAACCAATAGGGTAGAGGACCTCTGGTTAAATTAGTACATATTATGTGGGCATAAGTATGGATAGGTATTTCTTTACTAACTAACCAACAATAAAAGTATATGGTTTCTCAGTTCTCGACTCTAGTTGAATAAGAAAAGTTGCGTTGTTCAAAATAGCAGAGATGAGAAAAAAGACGTTGAAAAGGTTTGAACTGTCTGTACCACTATTTGATAGAATAGTATGAGGATTGGGATGACGATGATGTTGTACTGTGACTGAAATGTAAATCACTTTGCTTGCCTTTCTAACACTAAGCCCCCTAGGTCTTCAGGCGTCTTCATAAGCTCACATTTCTGTTCCTTACTTCTTAAAATCCTTAAAAACTTCTACTACCACTTACTACTTACTTTAGTATGGAATACTAAAAATGAACACAACAGTATTTCCTCACTTACCTTTTGTGGTAGGCCTAGTTGGTATCGTATTATGGAGGGGGACTTGCTGCAAGCTTCTGTAATAAGGAACTATGATATTCCAATCCGAGTCAAGGTATCATCTACCCTACATCTTTGCTTTTACAACATAGACCCTTCGTTCTTTACAACCAATTGTATCGTTGTTTTGACTTTCCACTGTCCTCCGACCTTATCTTCAAGCAGGAATTGGGATAACTTGTCGTTAGATATGCTTATAGGTAGTAGTACTGGTTGCAACTTTGTTAACCTATTATCAATAAGGCTTTTTAACGGAATAGCCAACTATAAATGCATTTGTACACTTTATGATTCATCAGTTAGTCGTACTCGGCTTCTGCTTCTACTATACCAAAGTCCATTTTGCTGAGGAACAACAAGATTACTCTACAAATAATAAGGATTCCTTGAACTTAATGATAATTATATACTGGATGACTTAATCACACGTCGTGACCATGAGCAAGTTTTTTTCAAGCACAGTTATTGTAACAATAATATTGTCCAGCTACTAAATGGTCTCCATTAGAAGAATATAGCTATTCATGTTTGCCGATTTTGATTATTCAAAGATCAGAAGTTCAGGGCTTGTTTGTACTTTGTCACACTTTTAACCTGACTAGCTTTGGTCTTTATCCGTAGTTTAAGCTCAACCAAGCCTTATAACATGCTTGTAGAGAAAGCTGTCTATTCTATTTAAGGGCGTAAGTCTTATAAAATAGGTGAAAAAACTAAGGACCTTAATTGTAAATATGATATTAGAATATTGGCTTAGCGGAAATGTATTCATTAACTCGTACGAAGTAAACCATTTGTAAACCCAAGTAACGAAGAGGTTATAAATACGCTTGATTTAAACGCGATGTGCTCGCAATGTGTCCGGGTTCTATGCACGATACCTTTCCGACGATACTACACTTGACATGTTAACCTTGAGCACACCCCCTGAAGGTCAGGAGTCCTAGTACTTCTGCATACTACTACTCAGGCATATTACTCCTTATACTAGTCCTACTATCCTATGAAGTCCTTGTTATTTTGGTCCCAATTTGGTACTAAAGTCTCTCCAACCACACCCCCTGAAGTTTTGTGAGAGTGCATTTTCATACTCAGTTTAATGACCCCAAGACCCCAATTTAAAAATGCAGTTATGGTGAGAATGGTCAGTCAGCCAGAGGTATTTGCCATTCCCCTAAAAATGGTTTCCAACTTCTTAATTAATTGAGCAAGTGGAAATTAATTGTCTGTAGCAGTAAATAACAGTAATACAGGGGATAGGGAATTGACAATTAGCCCATAAGGCCTTAAGTGACTATTGGCTACTTAGTTTAGTCAAGCCTTAAAGGCACTGTTAGCAAACTAAAGAACCCAAACGGTACAGCACAGTCAGTCATAAAGCACCCGTTCCTTATACCTAAGTACCTAACTGCCTACATTATAAGCCAGGTAAGGGAGGTAAGGGTACCATGTAAAAAAACAGCTTATTTCTATACCTTAACTAACTCTAGTAATCAGCCGACCAAATTTTATATCTGGGAGTTTAATTAAAGCAGTTTCGGATGTATTTTAGTTCTGTTTTTATATTGTTTCTTCGTCATAAAATGGGATCGTTTTTGTATTTAATGTGCACAATGTTGGATAGGTTGGATTGTCAGTTGTCTAAATATGTAAGATTATATAGAGAGGGAGAGGAATAAAAAGGCGAACGACATATTCATCCATGGGTTTCTTTCTTCATGGTCTATTATTACTTTCCTTGCCCAAACGGTTAGCTTTAAGTTACCAAAAACTTGTAAATCTTTTTAACATCCATCCCCTTCGTATACAAAAGAGTAGTACCACAGATTTAGATACTTAGAAACCGAGAGAAAGAAGACACTTTATGAGAGAAACCTAAGGGTTGACTATGCTAGGGGTTGGTTGGCATGGCGATGGCGATGGATGAATGATGCGTTGAATGGAGGCCTAAAATATAAAGTCAAGGTTCCAAGGATGCTCGTTCGGGTTTACCGGAACAACCCTTAGGTTCCTTTATATCCCTTCGACCAAAACTTGTATCCAAATCTTTTCTCTTCTATATACTGGAAAAAACTTTGAAAAAAGCCATTATACAAAAGTCCAAATATAATAGTAGAAACCTCTGCATGGTATGCATGCAGTTTTGGAGTGATTTGCTAAGGGTTTGCTTAAGGACCTAACTCGTAAAGATTTTTCCCTATATTATTTGGTATTTAGGCATCATATTTCCAAGTTGACCTGCATTCTCTCGTATTTCAAACGAGTAAACCAATCCTTCTTATGCTACTCTGACAAAAATGTCCAGTAATGAAAGAAAGTGTCGAGTTTTATTGAGAAATAACCAAAATCAACCAACATGTATAAACCCGACTACTGACTTAACCATTTAATAATTAATGTAGTCTAAAATACTATGGAGGCAGCCGATAAACCTTATTTATTGTAATTTAATTACAAAGGAAGGAAATTAATTAAAGTCAACAAGAGACCCTTTTTTTAACTTCAGATCCAAAGTATGAAATGGGCAGTTGTAAATACTTCTGACGTTCCCCTGACCCATTAAGAGTTGAAAAAATATTTTAATTTCGTTTTAATTGACATAAATTCTCTGTCCTGATGAAGTTTGTAAACATATACGAAAGCTTCACTAATAAATAAAATTTCGTTAACTAAATCCTTCCTCGTCAAATATGTTTTTTAATAATGAATTTCAAGGATATAAGCTACTTTATAATACCATAAATTTACATTTTAAACTCTGAAAATGTTGATTTCTAGACCGAGTTTGTCAGCAAAGGTCAACTCAACAACGTCTAAAAATTGCAAGTATCACATTGCCGCATCCATATTTTATTTTTGCATATGTTGTAGATGATTTTTTTAAGCAAATAGACTCTTTTTACATGCTGAATCCAGCTCTGATACTGTTTATGCAGAATTCAAGAATAAAATAATTTGCATTAACAAAAAAAAATTCGGCAGACTGAGCTAGGGATTAGAGATTAGGGACTTTTGCACTTGAAAACGAAACACGAAAAACCTGCATATACCATTAAAAAAGCAGAATGCAAAATCCAGATCCCTAGAGGTACGTGAAACTCAGAATGATGCATGACATGGGCTTGACGTACAAATGTAAATGTACCTGGCTATTTGCAAAAAAAAACCTGAATGTGACGAGGAAACTGTTGACCTTCAAAGTATCGTATGGTCAACCAATGAGCTATGAAGTCAAGGTATGCAGCATTTAAAATTGCAAAAATAATAAGTATATTATCGTCATCAAGGATTACAGGTTTCTTAGGCTGCTTTTGCAATATTTCATCCAAAGTTGAACAAATTAAAATAATATTTTTCTAAGTAAGCAGCGTCTGCCTCTTATAAAATACGCTTAGTAATTGTATCAAGTAATAATCAAAGCTACCTAAGCTAATGCTGGCATAACACGGTACGTACGGTAACATTAAAAATAAAAGAACTACAAGTTTCAGTAGAATCAGCCAAGTACTTCTGGGAATACAAACTGTTTTGTAAATTAGTATATTTTGCTACAAGGTGTAATCAATCACAACAAGTTGCGAGTGCCAAGCCAAAGCTATCTTCTTCTTGGATTTATAACTAAAAACATGTACAATAATTATCAAGTGATATGAAATTGGGATTAAAGATTTTAGGGCAGGGATCTTATTTTTATTCATGTTGTAATTACACAAGCTTATAGTTGATGGCTGTTTTTATTCCTTAGTTCGCATTATAAAGCTTAATTTTATGTATGTATTTGTTGCAAAAATATAAACAATTATTGTTATTGGATTGCCAAGGCAAGGAAGACAACTTTCCAGGAAGTTTCATTCATATTATATCACCTGTAATTAGAGTAATAAACTCCATTAAAATATCGAACGGCGTCCTGGCTTCGATAAGCCGTCAAGAACGTAATTATTATTGATAAAGGGTTTTATGGAATCCATCCATCATAGGTATAACCACGAGGAGATGTGTCTTTTATGGCTTATCCAAGTCAGGGGTACAAATAGCATTAAAGGATAGGGGGTACATGGACAGGCGCAACCAGGGGGGTTCATGGGTAAATTGTAAAACCCCACTGGGTTTAAAATGTACCCCCTGGAATTCCTGAAAGGCCCTATCCTTTATATGTTAAGCAGGTTGAGCCCAGCCAAACCCCTTCCTATCCTTTAATGGTATTTGTACCCCCTGGTGGTTATCATAAAACCAGGGGGTACAACGTACCCTTGAACCCCCTTAGGTTTTGCCTATCCATCCACTACAGAGACTGAATGAACTGATGATTTTTACTCCTTCGTTCTTGGGATTGAGGAATAGGAGCTAATGAAGCCATCTTTGCCCTCAAAAAAGATGGTTTTTTTTGCCGAGTGGTTGTGCTTGTGAAAAGCAGAAGAGGGAGTCAAGTCTTGGAAAGTACGACAGTTCTTTGGTGATTTTAGAATAGAGGAAAAGTGGAAGAGCGGGAGTTTTGAATTTGTACACATAATTTCCCAACTTTTGAAATGTTTCAGCCGACGGATTCACAAAGTAAGGAACAAAATATCCAATTAAATGTCAATAATTCATTGCTTTTAATTATAAATTATTATTTCTCTTGTTTTAGAGATCGGCGTAGCGCTGACGGCGTTCGGGGTATTCTTTCTATTCCTTGGAGTTCTACTGCTTTTTGACAAGGGTTTGCTGGCAATAGGAAATGTAAGGGGTTTTTACTAGTAAAAATACGGGGTTTTACCGGTTTTGGACAGGTTTTGCACTAGCATCTCGTAATGTTACGTTGAAGCGGATTATACTAAGCCGCGGGCTATCTTTGAGGAGGAATGGAAGTGAATTAAAACAAGGTTTGATTGGTGACTGTTTTTTTTTGTGTTTTAGATTCTATTTTTGTGTGGATTGGCCTTTGTAATCGGACTAGAAAAGACGTTTAGATTCTTCTTCCAACGACACAAGATTAAAGGGAGTACGGCATTCTTCGGGGGGATATTAATTGTTCTGTTTGGATGGCCGTTGATTGGAATGGTTGTGGAAATTTATGGTTTCATCATTCTGTTCTCTGGATTCTTCCCGTATGCCATTGATTTTCTTAGAGGAATCCCAGTCATCGGCAGTCTTCTCAATTTGCCTGGAATAAGTAAACTAATAGGACCGGCTAGGCCTAGTTCCCGTGTATAATTTTGTAACTACTTAAAAACTAAAAATGAAAATTATTTTTTTAAATTGATAAAATCTGTTTTTAAATAAACTTAAAAATTTTCAATCAAAATGTGGTTTTATAATTTAAATAATGTTGATTAGTTAATTATATTGTAAATAATTCCTTGGGATTAGAACTAATCAATTTTTACAATTAATTAGGAAAATATAAAAAATATTTTAGACGTCAGGATAGGATGAGTATCTATCGGTCAACAATTGGAAAAAATGAGTGCATAAAATAGGATTACAAGATATTGGATTTATACAAGCAGTGGATTAAATTAAAATCATGCTAGACAATTAAAAACAAGGAAATTAGTTACACTCTGCTAAAGTATATTTTCAACAACTACTTTTAATTTTTCAGACCTTTTTTATCATAAGAAATGTTAGTGAAATACCGAAGTTAGATAATAGTGAGGTTAGAAATGAAAATTTGGTTTAGCGTAGTAAATGAAATCCCACCCGGTTTAATTTCCCATGGTAAATCGGGGTTTAAAGAAATAATTCCCCGAGGGAATTAAAACGGGAAACATGCCGATGTTTTAGACGTTCAGGCTAGTAGAAAAGTGGATTGTTAGAGTTGGTAAAGTACCTAACCAGCTAGAAGAATCCGTCAAGAATCTCAATCTGAGTTTTTACTTACTCGCTCAGTTCCTACACTCACTCAGTCCTCCTCCTACCTAATTCAATAAGTTAAAACGGTTTCAAAAGGATAAAGTAGGGATATGTATGAAAGTAAGCAGCCCAGCAGCTTTTTATCGGGAATAAAGTAGTGTGATATGGGGGGAGGTGTGTAGTTGGTCCTAATTCAGTCTCATTCTCACTTAACCCATCCATCAGGTATGACCTGCTCTCACTAACCAAGTCTCACTTTTACCACAACTACATTCAACAACGCTAGCCTTTTCGGAACTTAAATGCATCTCACTTTGGGTTTGACATTGTTATGAGATCTGCGTCATCGTCTGAAGAATTTTTCCAAAAGTCAAGCATCCAAAGTCATATCTCCATGCGATGCTTTTGTCTTGTTAAACTTGAGAATAGTTAGTGTAAAGGAAATGGTGAACGTAATAATTAAAAGAAAAGGTTAATTTAAATGCATTGAATGGTTTACAAAGAGAATAAAGACTGAGGAATGGATTGATCAAGTTATAGCTCAATTAGTCATCCAATTGAAAGTTATGCATGTAGTAAGTAGTGCAGTTCAGCAAAATGTTATGGAAATCTTCATAAAGAACTGATTGAGATTCCTCTCACTACTACTACGTTCTTGTAAGAATCCTCGTGCTGTGCTTTAGTGAAAGTGCCTTTATTTTATGTGGAAAAAGTTATTGTCTCTGAAGACGACAGCAATTATTGTTTCATCGGATTCATCCGCAGTCAGTCAGTGGTTCTGCTACTGCTGGCTGCCTTAATTAAGATGGGAAAGGCCAACAAAGGTGGACAAAGTTTAGCAGGAGGAGTCCTATTATGGTCCCTGGTAGTGATGGTGAGGTGTCACGTAAAAGATGGAGTAGAGATAACAACCTTACATTCAATCTCGGGTAAAATTACACGCTCAACAATCAACGACATTATATAGATTTAACTACAAGTTAATAATGAGACAATGAACGGGTTTATGGAGAAAGGAAAGGATTCTTTTATTGACCTATCTTTAATAATTTATTGAAATTGAAACCAAGGGAAGTCAACGCTAGCCGGCTACTTTTCATTAGTTAAGTAAGGTTAACATGAGCACTGGAACCAAAAGTATTGAGCTTTCCAAGCTTCCTAGACCTGTTGTCGCACGGTTGCCCCGTCACTAACTAATACTGAGTTAGTTATGAAACTTTAGGATTTATGAGGTTATCTAGTACTTTAGCGGCTGTAAGTCCTAACGTTCCACTTCAGTAGTTGACAACCAGTTGCATTTTACTTTCTGTGTTATTCCTCGTCTGTCGGTCAGTAGAAAGCTTTTAAACGATGACGGAACTTTTTATAAAGTTGTTTCCATGATTAATCCTTTGAGGTATTACGAACTACGTTTACTACTTAGAATTTAGGGCGGATTGGAAGAGATTAATTCATGAGTTGGGAACAATAGACGGCGACAGTTCTTTCAGTTTCAAGAAGTAATAGCCGGAAACTTGGCTTTTTTCTTACGACTCCTTTTTATTTTATTTCCGTCTCAGAACGTACCAACGGCTTTGACTTAGTTAGTCTAAGATTACTAACTGGCTGGTTTGTTTGGCTGTAAAGTGCTTAATATTTTTAAAGCAATTAATGTATAAAAAGCCTTGAATTGGATACTCATTTATTGCAGTAGTAAAAAGCTTTATCAACTATATTATTGTCGGGGGTATCTCAAGTTATGGTAGAATTTAAAGATTAAAACTGCCCAGGGGATCATTAAAATGAATAATATTTCAATTTGGGATTGTACGTTATTTTTACTCATTCAAGCAAAAGTTGTTTGCATATATTACACAAGTATATATCTTGGGGGAAGGAGGAAAAGAGATGAAAAACTATACTTTTTCCGGAATTTTCTACGCTATAAGTATTTTTATGAGGCCTGTCCAAAAAGTCATCAAGTGATGTTGTCTGTCGTTTGTGTCTATTCTATAGAATATTAATAGGGATGCTACTGGTAAAGATTGCCGAAACGGCTGGAAGGAAAGTTAGAGGAAAGAAACGTCAAATGAATAATTTAAACATTGAGAGTCACGTCCAGCAGCACTTGTTGAGAAATGACAAGATTTTGGGATATTCCATGAGTATGATTATGTCTAAAATAAGAAGCCCTGGTAAGAAAAACAGTTAATATTAGACTCTTGAAGCAATTTCAAGCTGTATTTTGTTCTTAAATGCGGCAATTAACTATGGGTAACAATGACCACGAGGTGGATTACTAGTTTCCTGACAGGATCGTTCTAAGTAACGAGCGTAATTCATAACCCATTTATACACAGTAATAGCACTACGTTACGTTCAGTGAATTAAGTTGCTATGAGATGACTACTTTGGTTTTTATTTTTTTTGGACCCTCTCATACTCTCATTATCAATATTAATAATGGAAAAAGGGCTTTCAACAAACGTCCCACGTACATAACCAATGAGATGGACCGAGAAACCATTATCGGAAAGGATTTACAAAGTTAACAGAGAGTTCTGAACATTTTGGTTTACGTACTTTGCTTTTTAGAATCTAAGAGAGTTTAAGTTTAGTCTTGGTCATGCTTTGTGGTCTTTTTGATCTGAAGTTGTGTGGTAGGAGTTAGTTGGTGGTGAAAGGGAGGAATGATGAATTGGTAAGAAATCAATCAGTAATCCAGTTGAAACAGTATGATATCATGATGAGATACAAATTGATCCTTTTCCATGTCCATTCTCACTGACAGTCTGATCAATCTTCATAAATGTAAAATAAAGGGCACACCGGTTTTACTATTACTACTACTATTGTGTGTGTGATGTTAACCACTCATTCAGAGAATTTAATCAGGTATTATTGGAATTCTTGAACTAGGCTGACTTCCATCGTGGTATTGACCTATTGTATCCCCTGTTTGTTATCCAATCCAATGCCTCCTGTTGTGAAATGAGAGATTACCGGAGCCAAGGTCTAAGTGTAACTGCTATTTCAATTAGAAGCTAAAATCATTCATGGACCACTAAATTAACTGGAAGCAGTTCAGCCTCAAGCCTTCTGTCTCACTGACAAGCCAGGCCAGAATTGAAAGAAAGTAGGGTCAGCAGATGGATTAGTAAGTATAGCAGTAGTAGTGCTGAGTTTTAAATGCATCTCTGAATTTGAATTCCAAGACAAAATGTTAGGCATACTTTTCCTGCAAACGAACTTTCTTATTCGTATAGAATAGTGTTGGCATGTTTTGTAGGCATTAATAGAGCTCATGAAACGCTAACATGGTCGATGAGAATGGAACTTGTAGATAAAAGAAGAAGGATTATATAAAACTGGACGGATAGGCCCTTATTATGTAGTATGGGGTTATGTGCATGCTTGTAAAAATTCGTCGACTGTTAACGAAAGGAACTGGGACGCAGAGTTTTAACTGTGTACCCTTGTGTGAAGCCGTTGCTTTAATTGATGCCCTAGTGATTACCTTTCCAACGATATCATGGTTGTAGGGGTTAGCATAGACGAAATTGTGACCTTTGACCCCTGCTCCCTGGGGGTGTGACCGATTTCGTTCATATTAAAACTAGACATCCGTCGGAACCCCATGTGTACCGATATCAGGAAACGGAAGTTGAAAAAGTTGAGCGGTTTTGGCGTGAGTGAGTGGAGACGTACGTACGTACGTACAGAAAGTACATTCGCATAAAGGGATTTCATCCCTTAATAATACAACGGGTTTAGCGTTTAGGAATACATCGTGGTCATAAGAACAGACATGCATCATCAACCAACTTGATTTTATTTATATGGATTTCTTTTGTGAAGTAGATGTGCAAGATTTACTTGTATACGGCTTCATTTCGTTCCATATGTACATATTTAGGGTAATATATCAAGAAAGATTCATGAACCTCGGATTCTGAAATCATTAAAAAGTAATATCTGTATCCATCCTAGATCAACTCTCTTTACTTTTCACCCTGCCGTCCAGTTCAGACTAGATACACAATTCAGAGTCAGACTAGACAAGGTCTCTGCAACACTGGTTTCCAAATATGGATGGCTGGTAGTCCAGGGTCAAAGAGCAACTTTGGCCTCCCAAAAATTAAAACTTTAATCAAGGGAACCACTGAAAATTACGTTTTTTCGCTTCCATCTAATCAACTGAGATCTTCATGTATTCTATTGGCCATCTGATCTGATTGAATCTCAAAACTCATGAAGGAAAAGTGTTAAGATTGTGTAATTTACTGTCTGCATGATTGCAGTGCAAGTGAATGATGATGAAACCTTGCACATTAAGAGTACATTTACTTTTTTCAGGATTAACTTAGCTTTGGTTGTGAGTCTTTTGACACGTGCTCTGTAAAAATATGCTAGCTCGCTTCAGAAACTCGACTCGCAGATCATCACTCTTCTTGCCTCCCTCGCTTTTCTATTTAACTTATATATTTTCTAAGCATGCAATTTATAAAATCTCATCAACAGAAATGACTCTTAGGGGTTGGTTGGTGGTGCTGTGGCAGTAGAAAAGGAACCTTATGATGATAACCAAAGGCACAGTCATTTAGAAATCATCATTAAGCTATATTTCACACACTGTTTTGACAAATATATCAGACCACACCGACTTTTTACATCTTCATACATACTTAAATACTTTCTCCAGCTGCTGCTGCTTCCCTTCTTTGCAAAACTGTGCCCTTGGTTGGTGTAATTTCTAATACCTCATTGATCATGTTTCAAATATCTCAAAATATGAAGCCTCAAACCAAAATACTGTAATCTCACCATTCAGATTACTTTGAGAATTAATCAGTTGTCAGGTTGACAAAGAGGCGAAAATTGCAATGATAATTCTTTTGTTTAGGAAATCTTAAAGAATCGAGTAGTAGTCAGATTTGTGCGTTTCATGTATTCCTTAAACATAAACTTTAAACCTAGTCAGGAGGTATAGTTGAATCGATTCAGCATTTATTAGAATTTAAAACTTTAATACAAGAGTGTTGTTCAGTTGTTCTGAATAAAGTAATCGACCCAACGTTATACTTTAGACAGATTTGTTTGCTGAAACCAAATATAGTCCCATCAAGTACTTATATGGATCCTTTCGTGCCGACTATAATAATTTCCAGTTCTAATGATAAGTGTAGCAATTGGAAAAGAGAGGTGTTTTCCTTTTATTATGTTTCAAATTTTTTGTGTAATCCAATATCAACACGAACCATGAATTGACTAGCTCTAGAACAATAAAAATGATGATTCAAGTTCATACAAGGAACTCCTCCTTAGATAGAAATGTACTTGAGGGTTTTAATATGTGCTTTAGAAGCTAACGCTCATTCAGGAGGGAATGAGACCAGCGTTTCCTTTTCTGCCTTTCTATATAAAGTAACAAGTAACAGCCACTAATACCAACCAGGATTCCACGAACCAAGACCTCGGATGTGACAGATATCAAAACAGTAGAGTACAAGATGATCCAAATATCCACTTTCTACAGTTAATATTTAGTATACATACACAAGAAGTCAACTAGAAGGGATGTCTTGTCTTTTTTCTGCAGCGGTATGTTGCAGACGAAAAAAGGCACGTTTCTGTGTGTCACGGGTGAATGAGACTCGAGCTTAAGATTGCTACTCTTTGGTGTAGTTTTATACGAATCTCAATATTATGTTATCCAGTTTATAAAAAATATTGCAGCTTTTACTCCAGAGTTACATGCCAGATAAACTGATCGAGTAATATTTGACGCCTTCTGACTTCTGGGAGACTTTTGTGTCAGGAACAGGATACTTTGTGGGATGTTTTAGCAAAAAGGATGTCAATAGTAGCGAAGGAGGTTGAATATAATAGTTCAGAATTCTTCAAGTGGACAGGCATAGAGGGATGGATGGAGGAGTGTTTGCTTAATTCGGATGGAATAGCTTTTTAAGGGCTCATTTTGCCTCGATCATCATCATTTTCTTATCCAAGATTATTGTAGGTAAAGCCGACAGTCACAGTGGCAAGTGAATCAACAAATCTTACTTAGAGGTAGAACAGAGCTAACTAACTTAGCTAGGAACAGAAAGTGGATGATATTTAATCAGGATGCTTTTTGAGCTGGCCACGAGTTATGCTAAGATTGGAGTAATCCTTTAGGATAGAGACACGATTGGAACAAGAAATGCCACACCTGATGATGCTAATGCAAGTTGACTGGCCAATGCTTACTCTTTTTAATCCTATGAGGATGTTATTTTATTGGGCGTTTTTATTACGACTCTCAGTTTTTTGATTGACACTTGTAAATCTGATCTCATACAAGGAACACAATAGTTCTACAATCATTTATGCAAACCGTCCATGCTTAAGCTCCCACAATTTGGAGTTGGACTGAGAGCTTTATTTTTCATATCTATGGCATAGCTTTACTGCTTCATTGAGGTCAATTCAGTAGTCTTGAAGTATCGTTTCACTTTCCAGACTAGGAATGTCCTGTATTCTGTTATGGGTAACAAGTTGACAAGAATAGGGGTTAGGTTGCTGTTGGCTGTTGACTTTGGTAAAATGTCAGGCTGCAAGTGAGGCGATAAAAAGTTGAATAAGTAGATATTTGGCCAAAAAAAATAGACGTCAAAAATGCATTTCCTTCCTCTTACTTACAAACTCATTTTTTACTTGGTTTTGTTGATATGGATAGATGTGTATCATGCATGGACAGATGGGTATATGCAAGGATATTAAATATCACGGTAATGCTGGAAGCTTGTAATTAAAAAACCTAACTTCAGCTAAACTAGTTATACTAAGGTGAAATAAAGATTGGAGTTGGCTACGGCAAAGTATCAGAAATAAAATTAACATGGTATTTGTCAAGAGAGAGACTGAACCAACTGTAAATTAAATGAGAAGCCTTGACTTGATTTTACATCTTTCCACCAAAACTCTTTTATTTTTCATGTAATTTTTACAAATAAAAATATTCCTTTGCTTTTTCGATAGTCATTGCCACTTTTGAGTCTGGAAGCTTGTGAAAATAGAATCATTGAGAATGAATTCAATGGGAGAGAGGATTTTGAATGCTACATAGTTGAAAAGTGGATGTACTGCCCAGCGTGAGGAGGAATAATCCAAATTTTTACACTAAAACTAAAGCCTTTAAAAGATAATGTAATGCTTCACAGAATGTTTTACTTTTACTGGATATAAAAAGTTGTGTGACCGCCTGCCTTGAAAGAATATGGTTTGTATGTAGACTAGATTTTACCTCATATTCAGTGATCAGATCATGATCATGTCATTTTAAGTACGACAAACACCTAACCACGACGACTCGACATTTATGACAGACACAAGCGAAGGTGCTCGGTGAAGGGATGCCTGCTGGGCCCGTCTCTAGTCCACAGTCTGCAGAAAGTCCAATCTCAGGGCTTCCTTGGGCTACGTAGTCTGCTTCTTGACGGACTGGACACTGGACTGTCATCTAACAAGATATCCAAACTTTTTCTTCCGCTGATATACGACGGTTAACACACAAAAAAATTTGACATACAAAAAGAATCAAGCAACAACAACCTACCTCTACGTGAAAAACGTGCCACAACCAGTGATGATAATGTGTTCATTTGTTTCCTATAGCTTTCAGCAATCCTCTTTTCCTTACCTGTTGTCCTGCTACATTGCACAATCATTGGATTTCTGGTCGTAGCAAGAGATACGGTCCAAAAGATTGGTCCAGAAATGTGTTACGTTTACCTGTTGTATGGAATCAGGGTAGGATTTACGGTTTGTTCCAAGTCGATGAAGAGAAGCCAAGAGTTGTTTTACTGCCCAATTAACCTATTTCTTGTTCTTGACTCTTTAGCCCACCCTACCCTGGTCTCACTCAGCTTAGCGATTTCAAACGGTGTTGAAGAGATTGGACTTGCATGCATGATCACTATCATTAGTTGCATATTAGAAATCTCACGAGAAAAACAAGTGTACTAGTACTAACTGACATCGGGGCGATGCATTACGATCGCGAGCAGAAAGTCAGCTGTACTTCTAAATAGACTCTGATGATGTCAAGAAATGACTTTTTAATGACTTCTAGTCTATGGAAGGATTCCTTGTAGCCACTTCAACCTAAATAGTAGAATTATAATACTTTTCTTTTTCATTAATATGGGGAAGAATTATAATCAAAAGCTACCGGGAGCAGGATAAAAATGATGGCATTTCCATACATTTGTAGTTATCTTGCAAGTTTGGTAAACATCCGCACATTTAAGTTTTTGTTCTTCAGCATATCCTTATGTTCTTAAGCAAGGGTTCTTTCTTAGGCTTATGAACATTTCCCCGTATTTTTCAGCGATATATTGTTTAGGCTATTACCCTTCACTGACCGGTGGCAGTAAGGGTGAGGTGAGTCAAAAAGCGAATAATTGGCTCAAATAAAATTCGTATAGAAAACAACCACATACGCTAGGTAAAAGATGCCGGAAAGGAGAGAATGCAATGATAACTGGTTACGAATTTCTAGAATATGTAACAGTGAGTGACATATGCGTATTTGAGACGCACTGAATGCTTGCTAAAGGAAAAATGTTTATGTTTTTGTACTCCAACTGCTGTGCTACCAAAAGTTGGTTGATATGATTTTCTAAGCCACACCGACAGCTTAGTACTTTTGACCAATTATGTCTCAAAGTTTATTATGATCGAGGAAATAGGGGGAAAGAAATCTCATATTTGGAAGTGACAGACCACGTTGTGCACGGAGTTATGGATGAATTATGAATTAACAGTTCTTGGTCGGTCAAGTTTTACCATTTTATGGCATCTCCCCGTTTTTTTATTTGTAAAAAGTAGGAAGGAATTTATCCAACTTACTTTTACGTTTCTCTAACAAAACCCTTTAAATGGTTGGGGTTCAGTTTACTGTTTGGCCAAAATAAATCACCTAACAGGCAGGTGGGTCTGTGATTGAACAACCCACCAGAACTTTACTTCTACCCTTCTCTAAATTATTGCAACTAATGCATTAAATAAAACTTTGTTTTTCTATATAAAAATTCATTATAAATTTTCTCGAAAAACCTCCTTTTTCTCCATTCCAACTCCAACCAATTAATTTACCAGTAATATTTCATTGTCTTGTGGTAATAAGTATTCAGGTATGCATGCAACCATGGACCATCTGCTGGAAGAACTTTCGTCGCAAAAATTAATGTCTCCGGGGTTATTTTTTCATAATAAAGAGTGTCACATTCTCCATATTCAGTTAAGTACGTTGAAGGAGCGTATCCAATCTTGTACTGAAGATTTAATACTTGTACTGAAGTCAAATTAGATGCATAAAAAAAAAGTGGCCGCGTGATGAAAATATACTAGTTAAATGAACTCATGCTGCTATCAGACAATTCTCATCGTCTCATCTTATCTAGCGTCTCCAGATTATTAGATGATGATTAGAAAGTGTATGTAAAAAAGTAAGTTGAGAGAGTTGCATGTCGATTAAGCATACCCGTGCCGGGGTTATTTTTATTCTTAAGTCTAATTCTGCCTAGTCTAATTCTTCATTCATTGAAAATAAAGTTGATTCGGTTGAAGGAGTAAACTCGAGTGTGTATAGTTGTTTGATATGTAATAGAAGGTCGGTGGAAACTGCAGGTGACACATGACCAAGTTTTGACATTCAGTGTCCAAATAAGGGAACAACGCTTGTGAGGGGTCTTACCTCGTCGAATAAACTGTAAAAGGTTAAGGGATAGGTCTTTAAGGAGTTTAGGAATATAGTTAAGATTTACGGATGATGGTCTTGTTCTCTTATCCAGAAATCATTGTCCAGCCAGACAAGGAAGCAGGGATGGTGGAGGATTATTGAAAGGGATTTTTAAAGCTAGAAACTATCAGAGGAGGATAAATGAAATCATAATGGGAGTTCTGAATGCTTTTTGATACTAACGACAGCCACAAATGAACTGGCTACAATGATACGAACAATCTGATACGAATTATGAGTTCATGAGCTCCCATTATTGTTCGCTGCTTTTGGTTTATAGAGAGAGATGTGTTAAGGGCGGAGAGGTAAAATATACTGCAAGCCGGTCTTAAGGTCTTTCCCCATTAATAAAGTTAGAACCGGAATTTAAAGAAGCAAACTTTACAAAAATGGAAATATTTCAGTTTATGGGCATAGAATATTAACCGGATGCATGGATGAAGACTTTTACAAGGTCTAAGTTTTTTTTAAAGAGGAGGTGGTCTTATTGTCTGCACGGGCTAGAGAAATTGAGATAACCTTTGGCACGACGGTTGAGATAACCTAGAGATGAGATTTGATGATGACAGATCCCTTTTAGATAAATTGGGGTTTTGTTTTCTTGGTACATTAAAAATTTAATTTATGCTACAAAAACTAATTTGAAATAAACGGTTATGGTATGACTCTTTATTGGAAAACTACTGCATCAGGCAAAGCATTTGCCAACGCTGTGCCTTGTAATTGCTGAATCAGATAGGGAAACCCAACAACCCCGTCAGTTGTGAATTTTGCCGTCAGCAAACACTATAGGATTTAGCTCAATTGAACGTTAACGAAAGAGGTTTTGTAAGGGATGTCCGTTAAATAGTAAATAATCGACCGAAGCAGAAGAAAAGCCTTTTAATTTTTCTAAAAATATGAAAAGTACCATCATAATTATAATATGGCCGGTTATAAATTTTGTCTGGATTATGAATCATTTTAGGTAATGAAAGTAGAATGAAAAGTAGGTGAGCCGCAGATAGACGGAATGACTGCTAGGAACTTGATTAAAAAGGATTAAAATATGAGCTGATTTAGAAAAAAATAAGGAAAGAATCAGTATTCCAATCGTATTAAATTTTTCATCTAACGGACATAGCACATAGAATATTATATCAACAGGCAGGTAAAGGTAGCAAGTAGGGAGGGAGAGGATGATAACTGTATAATGAGGAAAGTGGCTCTTAAGATTATGATGGCCCATTCATTAAAGAAAAGTGTTGACGTTAATAACAGTGTATGGAGCTGGATGTTGAGACGTTGAGGAGAGAAAAGGACTTGTTAGGGTTTAGTATGAGGAAAGCAGATTTTATTTTAATTAGATTAATAGTTATACGGATAGTAGGCAAAGTATTCATTGAAGGATGCCACTGCAAGGATGACATGTCAGACGTCAAGATTCCATAGGCAGAGATTACTTTCTAGATTTCTGTCTCTATAAAAGATAGAAAAAAAATTCACCGTTTAGGGAAAATGAATCTTCTTGATTACAGATTCTAAAAACTACACGTACTTGGTTAATTCTTGTTAAAATTTTTTACTTGCCGAGTCCTAAATGTTAAATCCTAGAAAGACTAATTACATCGAAACTGAAGCAAAGAGAAAATATTACAGACACTTGAAATGCGTATTAACATGTATGAACACAGAAATACTTTAAAGTGTCAAGAATCTGTTTGGAGGAAAATAAAAATACTGAATGTGAGATTATGTAGAAAGAGAATCAAAAGCGTCCAATTTGTGGATATTGTGAAGATGATTCCACTTCCACAACAGTTTGATTTAAATTCTACAGAGTTAGGAGACCAAAAAATTCTTTAAGACGTAGGATTATTATTTTACGATTTTTGCTCCATGCTGGGCTGAACGAATGAATTTCTGCCTACTCAATTTTTGCACTTTACTCTGTCAACTATGCAAACATTCCTCATACACAGTTCCTACATCCATGACTTTATCTTACCTTCCTGGCTAAAATGTTAGTTGCTTTGCTACATTTCTTCTCATTTATGCGTAGGTGGACCATATAAATCTTTGGAATTTTAGTTATGCATGTCAGCTTTTTTAACAGGAGCAGCATTAGCAGCATCTCCATGCCCAAGACGGTTGTCTGTGCGAACGAGCACTCCATTTCAATTATTCCATTCTCTTTTCTCTGTAGAATTCTACACCAACTACTAACTTTTCAGCATTAATTTGATTAATTCCATTTCACAAGACCTTGCTTTCTTCTTTTGTTTATAGGCCTGTTTGGTCCTTTAAATTAGGCAATGAACAAAACTAACAAGAGGTAATGATGGAGCGACTAGCAAGGTCAACTTTTTGTTAAAAAAAAAAGAGTCGTTGCAGTACAGTTTAAGTCATAGATTACATTTAGGGGTCTTGGAAATAGGTACAAAAACAAACATAGCATACAAATGCGTGGAAATGTCCACGGATGTAGATTATTGTAAAGCTAAAGCTCTGTACGTCGTTCATATTCCTCAACTTTTTCCTAGCAGCGGCTGCAGCCGTAGTAGCCTGGTTTGATCTCATTGTAAAGAAAACTATTTCTTTGACAAATATGTTATTGTTTTTTTTCTTGAAATGGATGGATTTTGGTACAGTTGGAATGGATACTGTCAAAATGTTATCAGGCTGACTAGTGGTTGTATTACGTTAAGATTGTATTGAAAATATAGGGCTTCAAATAATTGGTTTTAAACGCGAGTAATGCTGGGAGGAATATGAACAAGCTAGTCTGTGATTTACTCTCAATCTCAATATATGTGGTTGCAAGATGTGCATGCGAAATGTGGACAGAATATTCGTTCAATATATATGCTCAATATATGTGCATGATATGTTCGACACATTCGACATTTTGATCTTTGACCACAAACCTGACATGGTCCTTTGATGTCGTTGTTACTGTCCACTGTGACTATTTTATTATGATTACTGTGACTACTGTAACTGTGGATATTTGGTAGGTCAGTAGTGGGTACTCATCTCCGCAAATCCTTCCTGCAATGACCCAAGAACCCCAATCCTAAAACATGAATCGAAAAAGTGGTACATATTCTAATCAACATGACATCCCCCATGCATTACATACAGAAAGCACCAGCAGCGCATAACGGGGATATCCATCCCGTAAAAATGCGAGAAAGGTCCGATGGGAATTTATGTATGAATCCATCATGTATAAGGCTAAGGCTTCCACTTTTTAATGAACCACGTCCAGTCAAATCATAGCTATGGCCTGATAATGTTTTTGGGTACTGTATGCTCTTGGTTGATTAGTTTAATTCTGCAGTAAAGCTACTTTGACGGCCTTTACTCAAATGGTTCGCGTAATAACAGAAAGTTGCATTTTTCCGAACAAGCCGGAACCTACTTTTTGTGTCATATTGGTCACATATTCTTTGAAAATTGACATAATTAATTACTAACGAGAAATATGTTGCTCTTGACTGTGTGCTAGGCTATGCTATGCATGCATCCCTCGAGCTAGCGCTTCTAAATACACGGATGAAATATCAGCAGAACGAGCAACCCGCATGCCAAATTCCATATCGACCAAAACTAACCACCCGACCACCCCATTGTATAGTAACTTTTGTTAAACATTTATTCCCTACTAACAGAAGTAACAGAACTACTGAGATTAGATATTGGGATTAAAGACTTAGGTATGAAAAAACTGACACAGCTGCCTCTATCAATCAACTGTCAAGGTTCGATAGCCGTATGTCGAATTCTTTACACGATAAAAGTACAAACAGATTATTATGAATTATATATCATAATTAATCTATGTAATAAAGAGTAACGCCTCCTGGATATTTTAAAGGGGACGCATGAAAAGGAAATGAAAAAAATGGGGTAGAATCTGTATTTTGAGCTACGATTATTTTAATGTTACTAAACTTTGTTATCACTGAAACTGAAAAAATTATTTATTATTAATTTTACATTCTAAATAAGGACCTGATATTGGAAACAACGTGTACCCTCATGTTATATGTCATTCCTTTCGAAAATAAACCATTTGTATTGAATTGAATTGAATTGAATCATTATAAATCTGCGTAATATTAAAATGTGTGCTTTGGTTTCTCCCATGAATGAATATTTTTTTAATCAAGGATTTGTAAATAAAAAAGGCTGGACAGAACTTTTTTATTTATTACGCCGGACAAAATATAGCTTATGCATTGAAAAGAACCATTAATGGGCTAACTTTTTTTTTAAACGCTTTAGCAAACAGTTTACAAGGACCGATTTCCACTGGAAAAAATAAAATGTGGAGAGAGGTTTACAGAGTTATAAAAGTTATAGAAGGAACCGGTATTAGAGCATGACTGACTACATATAACTGGTCTACATAAGAATTAAACTTGGAATAACTTGAATCCGAGATCGGCCAGAGAATCGCTTTCTTAAAACGATATCAGCCACGAGACAGTCTCAGTGCGGTGGCTGGGTAACCTATCAAAATAAACTTGAGAAGGCCTGAATGGTTTGAAAGGATTTGAAACTTCATGTTTATTTGATTCAAAAAGAGATATAATCTTGTAATGATATGTTGAATGTGTAATAAGAGGCCTTTAAAAATTATTCAAGGAAATAACATACTAATAAACTGTTGTTAAAATGAGAAGCTTTATGAGCAACCTTTCTCAACCAGCTAAATGCTCATCCCCAACTAAAGCAAATGTCTCATAATATCACATTCGGTCTTTGCTCTGGTAGGGGTTTCAAGTGTACTTGACATGATTGTCTTGGTGAATCTGTCATGTTAGACTACTTTAAACTTTGGGTTAACGATTCAGGGACCAAAGGTGGCAAGGTAAGGGTCTCATTTCATATTTACCTTTGACAATAAAATGATGAAAAACCCAGCAGGTATTCCTCAACTTAGAGGGTATTCCCTGACCTAGGAGCAATATTTCCGTCCCATTACCTCCGTCTGAATAGTAGAACTGTCTCTGCGTTTTCACCCTTAAGAATTCAATAACAGAGAAATCCACCAGGCTCAATAATTTAAGAGTTCTTTCCAGAATCAAAGGAGCTATTCAGTTTGATGTCTATTAGTTTAATTTATTTGTATTTAAAAGGCCTTTGAAGCCATCAGGTTTTGGTCATAATTCTGTATGCAGGCAGGGTTAAAGAACAGTTAGACAAGTAATCTTAAACCATTCTCTGCTTAATGACTCGTAGAATAAAAATAAATAGTAGCATAAATAAAATATGGAGGGTGCCTCTTGTCTAAATATTAATAAATCATAACTTTTTCACACTATTTATAAAATGAAAAGTAATTTAACCAGTTACAGTTGTAGCCGTCAACTGTACTCGCCTAGTAATATCATTAAATGTGAGAAAAATTCGTCATTGAATATGCTTGTTCTTTGTAAAAAAGAGAGTAGCAAACAGGCTTCAGAGACTAGCTAGTCCGGTGATGGGAAATAAATGTTAAAATCATCAACCATACTGGATATTTATTTATCATTATTGTGGTAAGGTACGGATAGGTTTCAAAATGCTCTTGTAAATCTCGTACTGCTTGATTGAACGAGGGTTTTGGTTTTATTTCGCTCTAATTATATCTTATCGACGCTTTCATTACCATGAGCTGTACGGTGTAGTTAGAAGTACTGGGGATTTCTCGGGCACCAAACTAAACAAGCATGTCTTGGTGAACATGTCTCAATTTTTCAATCCGTCTCAAGTCGTCTTAATTCATCGGGTGGGGTCAATTTACCTCTGATATTCGACCACAACCAAACAAACAGTACATGAATAGATTTTTATCACCCCTTCCCTCACCTTTTTCTTGCTCATCGTCGTAATCAAAATGCATGGGCCGTTCATATCTTCTTCCTAGTAGGTATTCAGCCAAACCTCTTTTTACCTTTGTTCTGATTGCTTTTAAAGTTTAAACAGCTAAGAAACTATTCCTCCATATTGTTTGCTTTCATGACTAAGAATCTCGTCGGCATCCACACACAGCGCAGTTGACACATATGCATTTGGGATTAAATTAATTTTAGAAGCAATAACTAGCTGGGATATTTTACTCTAATAGATCATAAATTGGATGACTGGACAACGGAGAATAGAATCCCGATATTCCCAAGCACAACCTTTGCAAGTACCTCATCAATAATACGGTACCAACACCCCCATGAGACGAGTCATCATCAGTCAGGAGATCTCAGGAAAAAAAGACTTTTAAAATTTCTTCGTAACTTTCGTCTAGATTTTTCAAAATTTGATACAACTTGTATCAAACGGGAGGGTCGTGGTTTGCCTGCCCCTCCTGTGTCAAATGCTCGTGTCATCAAGTACACAAGGTAAGGCCGAACTAAGTCTCTTCCAACCTCTCTATCTCTCTGATTCCCTTACTTTTCTGGAGAATTCATTACTTTTCACCAGATTTACCGCTATATCACTCTCTTATCTGAGCAAGCCTATTACTTCGTCTGCCCTGAGTCTAATGATCCAACACCCATTTAAGAGTAATGACATCGCTCATTGTCACTCAAGTCTGATTGAAACAAACGGGAAGATCAGGCAGGACTGCAGATAATCTACTTTGGAGTGGAGGTATCAGACTGAAGCATTAATTTTCAACAGATACCCTCAACATTCCAAATTCAAGACATTTTAAATCTTTCTCTGCATGCTTGTTTCATTATTTCACGGAGCGCAAAGAAAGACACATGCAGTATTTATGGTAGAATCTTCGTTAGGTATGGGTATGGGTTATATGATGTCGGTTGACATTTTTTCGGGCCTATGAAAAAAGCATTTGGCCCCATAGAAATAAGTAATTCGGTCCGATGGTAACTTTTACCTGTATCAATGTTATGGCATATGGTATTTAATCCAATAGGATAGCCTTTAAAATAGGATAGGAATAGGATAGAATCCGATAGGATGTTCAATATTGTAATCAGCGTTGTCTCCAATTGTTGTAATCCAATTCCATTTTTCTTAAATTAGTTGCATTAGCTTCACAAGGCATTTGTGCTCTACACTACACAAAAACAAGTGCAAAATTGTTTTACTTCGTAATGTAATAATTTAAATAAAATTCAAAGCTCATCTAAAATTAACAAAATAAATTAAGCCACAACGATTTTTGCTAATTTTTAGAGTAAAATAACTTGCGAAACTATCTACGATACGATATTACAACTCATTCAACGATAAGAAAAAAATAATTGGACTAGCATCTAATTGGACTAATTAAGGTACTGGGCATCAGTATTTTTTCTATTGGCCTTAATCACATAAAGTTACCTACTATGGGACCGAATTACTTATTTAAAGACACAATGCTGTTTCCATTGGCCGGAAAATAGGAAAAAAAGCCTATGATTTCATATCTTTGTTGCTTTAGATTATATCGCTCAATAATGAATACTGTGACCACTATTGTACTATCGTCACTGACTGCTAGCGCAGTTCCAAAGCTTTATATGTCTGTAAAAAACAAAGAGTCAAGTATAACTAATAGGTTTCTTGCACATTCTTTCCAGACGAAGAAATAAAGCGAAGCCAAGAAACTACTATGCCATGGTACTTTTCGAATGCGAAGAAGGATTTGAATTCCCAATGGAATCTTCGGACCGTATGTTTTGCTCAAGAAATAAATGGGTCGGTCCCACACCAGTTTGTCTAGTAAAAGGTAAGCAAGTCTAGGTATTTCATCTTTGAGGCAGCTTCCGTAAAAATAACTACGCGAGGTAGGCAAGACAGGCTTAGATTTAGGTTGCAAGTCAAAGTAATTCCAATTCAAAACCAAGGGGTTGAACACTAAACTGAACACCCAAACAACCTTTTTCTTTCTGGAAAAAATCATCTATTAGCCCATCGGGTTAATTGACTTTGCCATAAATCTTCGGAAGTATCTTGGATGAAAATTTAATACTTGGTAATATGCAGGTCTCAAATAGATTTAGCGTCATCACTTGCTTCCACTCTTGATCATCTTGGAAGATTTACCATCCAAAAGCATTTTTATCTTGTAAGGCTTCATTCTGGAGTAAAAAGGAGGTATCTATAGCCAAGCTGATCTCAAGAATGAATTAAACGAACGATCATGTATTAACGCTTGATTAACTGGGTGAAAATTATACATTGTAAGAGAGCAAGGCTTCTGGTATCTGAAAGAAATCTCCTGTCCTCCCATAACTTCCTTTTATTCTCACTATTTCTGGCTTTTCTTGACAACTTGCTATGTTACTTGCTTGCTGCATCGTTCCTTAGGGTTTAGACATCTTGCAGTTAAATTATACTTCCTTTTATAAGAGTGAGCTTCATAAACAATGGAAACGGACGAAGTTAATATAGAATATAATATAGATAGTTGTGAAAGCTGCTATTTATACTACAACCTACTCTGAATTATGAATCTGAAGAATAGCCTTTGATAAGATGCAAGGATATACATAGACGGTTATTGCCTTTAAGCTGGGTGTCAATGAAATGATTTAAGACGACGATTTAATTTTATAATTCACACCAATATGGTTTTTAATTTTTCATAATTTTCACACTCATTCCTTTAGTAGTGGTGTAATTTCTCTAGATGTAATCAAACGATGTGATTATATTGAAAACAATGCAGGTACTTTGGATGAATCCGACTGTAGCAATTGCGAGCAGATTTGCTCTCATCAACTTGACGGAGAGGAATCTCAAGCCAGTTGTTCATGCTACTCTGGATATGAAATGATGGAGAACGGTATATGTGTTGATATCGGTAATTTTAGTTTATTCGGGTTCTCTTTTGTTCGGAAATAGTTTTAAAAAATGTGAAGCATTGGATTTTGAAATGATTTTTTGTCGTTTGGTGGATGTTGGACAGATGAATGCAAAGAAGCCAACGGGGGATGCGATGGGATTTGCTTCAATCAACCAGGATCGTTTCAATGTTTCTGTCCGTCCGGATACCAAGTTGGACCCGATGGGAAGAACTGTATTGACAAAAATGAATGTCTTCTTCGTAATGGACATGGGCCTTGTCAAGATGCCTGCGCTAATACACCTGGAAGCTATGTCTGTAGTTGTGAACGAATCTCCGGAACAAGGCTTGCTCTGGATAAGGTATACATGATATGCTATACTTTGCAGCTATTTATTTGCCGTTTAATTTTACTGAATGAACATTTTGAATTATTGCCATTATAAACGGAAATGGGAGCGAAATATCATGTAAAATTAAGAGCATAAATGTAATAGATTCTAACCATTTTTCGTGCGGTATTTATTTACAGCACTCCTGTGAAGACATCAATGAGTGTGCTGAGAGTAATAATTTTGGTTGCAGTCATATGTGCTTAAATACATTTGGAAACGCATTCTGTGCCTGTCCCAAAGGCTTCGTTTTGTCGAGTAACGACTATAAAACTTGTATTGATGAAGATCCAGAACCACTCATTACTTCAACATCGATGGCAACCATCGTCTTACCTCCTCCAGAAAACCTAGAAATGCTAAATACAGTTGCCGACTGTCCTCCCGGATCTGCTCTGGATTCAGAAAATTCTTTAATTTGTGTCGAGCACGATGACTGTAGCGTTGATAATGGAGGCTGTGGACATATATGCATCTCATCTGGAAATTTTAGAATCTGTTCTTGTAGAAGTGGATATGAACTCATCAATGAGACTTCTTGTGTTGATGTGAGAGCTGAGGATCCGGCCTTTTTAATGAATACACGTTTTTGCTTTACATGATGTGTATATTTACATGAATCTTTAAAAATAATGCAGGTCAATGAATGTGAAGTTGAGAACGGTGGATGTGACCAAGAATGTGTTAACATTCCGGGAGCTTTTTTCTGCACATGCAAACCTGGCTACACGTTGAAAGACGATCAAAGAACTTGTCAACGTAGGCTTTAAAATTAACCATGTCAAATATTTTTAATGAATGAAAATGACGAAGTATGAATAATCTTTTGATACATTGGATTAACTATTTAGCAAAGCAATGCGAGAACCTAAAGACATTGTCTGGAGCGTCGGGATGGGACTGTGAGTACCCTGCAGACTCTTACGATAAAAGCCCAGTGGCTGGAACACGATGCGTGTTGAAATGCCTTCCGGGATATTCTTTAAAATCTGTGAATGAAATTACGCATGTAATATTTGGAAGACAAGTTAAAAGCCTAGGCTCAATAACGGGGGATTATATACACTGCAACGAGGATGGAAATTGGAGCCCTTCTGACTACTTAAGTTTGATGACTTGTGGGATTTCCAGTTGTAGAAATCTTCCAAAACCAGAACACGGGTCCTTATTTCCCGACATATGTTCTTCAGATAACGCTCCCATGAATACACAATGTTTAGTCTTATGCTCGACCGGTTACTATCCAAAGAACGGTCGGTTAAGGACATGCTCCAAGGAATTCGAATGGTTTCCAACGGATAACCCTCTCTGTGTTCGACTTCCTACAACGCCTAGACCTTACATTCACTGCCCGTCCGACGTTGAAGTTGAACTCTTACCTGGAGTAGCGTCGGCCTACGTAAAAATACCACAACCGCAAGCAAATATGGACTGGTACCGGTAAGTGTAACCAAAAGTAGCCATTTACTAGTTCCACATCGATCTTCCTAACTAAAAATATCGTAATTTCACCTATAAACCAGAAGCCTCTAATTTCTGCAGGTATGTTGAAGCAGATCCACCATGGGCTAAAAGTCTAGAGTGGGAAGCCCCTGCGGGAGTGACACAAGTTGTTTTTACAGCCAGAAGCCCAGTTTCAAATGATACGGCAACCTGTCGGTTTAAAATACATGTTGTTGGTTAGTAAGCATATTTTCAGTTGCACAAACACAAAAACTTGTTAAAAGTTAAGCTCTTTATTCGCAAAAATGTAGATCGGGAAGCGCCACGAGTTCAAGGATGCCCTACATCATTTGAAGTCAGGCTAAGTCCTGGAGAAACGTCGAGAGAAATTTGGTGGTCAGAACCCAAATTTACTGATAATGTTAAATTGCATTACGTCCAGCAGAGTCATTCCCCAGGCCACATGCTGTCCAGAGGTACTCATCATATCAGTTTTACTGCTGGGGATGCCGAAGGAAACAAAGCCCGTTGTTCATTTACCATTACAGTTCATGGTAAGTTAAGCTTAAATCGCCCTTAATCCAGCTTGGTCACACATCAAGATATATTGATCGTTTGTACTTTGAACTGGTTCAATTAGGGTCAGAGGACTATGAAATGGCCGACTATTCATTTTACACATCGACAAACAGTTTAAATCGGCATATGATAGTGTGTCCCAACCTCAAGACAGGTCGTTGGACCATCCACTATGCCTATTATCTTCCGCCTGGATGCCGATACTCATCGTCTCAAGGATTATTCTCGAAGCTTTTCAAGCAAAACAGTTTTAAAAACTCAGTTCCACGTTTTAGAAGACGGACCTTCCACAATTTACTGACTAAAATTGGTAGGTAGAAGCATAACCATGAACATGAAGTGCCCGAGTTTTTTAAAGCAAGTCTGCCTGCAGGATAAACTACCAATGTATTCAGCCGAATACTTACTGCCATTTGTATGATTATTGTATGATGACTGTATGTTTGCAAGATAAGATATTTATTACGGAGGGTGTGGCTGTTTTTGCTAATTTACCAACTAATATCTCGAGTTATGTAATTTCTACAAAGTTATTTTCAAGGTAAATGTGTAAATATAAATGTAAAAGATTTATGCAGCATTTTTAGTGAGGAAGATGAAAAGTTATTAAAAATGGTACGAAGTGGTTGTGTCTCATGAAATGTACTAAAGTAAATGAAAGAAACACTGTTCTTAATTTCTTACATTCAATATTCTTCAACTCTTGATGGAACATTAATTAATTTACCTCTAGGATTGATATCAATACGCTGTACGTACTTACTATATCTAAATCTGTGAACTGTACCCTAAAATGATGGTTACCGTTGGCAAATTAATGTTAGTTAATAAAAAAAACTCAGTATTCCTGAATTCCGCATTACCGTTACAATACAACTCCAAACAAAGGCAGATACCGTAATCCCGAAATAATGCCCCTGGGGAATTATTACTTCGAAGGAAAAATATTTATGAAATTCTATAATTCTATTAACATGGTTCGCAACTTTACCATGGAAAGGTAGTGGGGCGTTATACCACGGGAGGGGATTATTTAAGGGGGCATTACTTACGGAAATACGGTACATCATTTCTGGAAATTCCAAACAAAGAAAGATGCCACTGTGACCGTTTCTAAATTCATTCCACTAAATTCTACTAAAAACCCGTTTCAAATTCATCCATCTCCAAATCTCCATCAATCCATTAAATCCGTTCCCAAAATTATCCAGCCAGTCTACTATGCATTGCATACGTTTAAAAATAATTACTTTTAATTATTATTTACAACCTAAATTAAAATTAGAAATACTGGGGAATACCGGACAGGTTTGTAAAGCCCAAACTAACCAAGGCATCTCCATCTCCATGGTAACTAAATAAACTTTTTACTAAATTTCTCAACAAGTCCAAGAAAAAGCCTAAAATTGAGGGGATTTGTTAGCAAATTGGCGTAATTGTGAGAGTGGATCGGGGGAACTCTCAAAACCCATCTACTGTCATGGAATACAGAATGGAGAGGGATACGGATACACTAGCAAGAAAACGGGATACACGGCTACACCACTTCGTCTACTTTTTTAGCAATAATAAAAAATAAAAAAACCAAATGGATTTACTTAAACGTTATTTCCGAAATAAAAGACCAGTTATTATCATAAAAACTCATCATTATTAAGAAAAACGGAGTATTTTCTCGTGTTTTTTTGAGTCAGACCCCATTTTTAGAAACAACTATTAATATCACTTAATTATTAAATTATCTATAAAAAGAAAAACAAACCCTTGAGCTCTTCTCTCTCTCTATGAGGAGACAGTAAAATAGAATATATATTTTATTTGGATTTTAAAGCAACACCCAAGCTAAATCGTTGGTTAAAAACCCCTGGAATTCATTCCTTTCCTTTACGAACGTAAGAAACAGTGGAAGGAAAAGCCCTAATTGGTGTATTTTGTCATTAAAAACTGCAATTAATCCATAAATACTGCTAAGTGAGTATTAGTGAGGTGTAGTAAAGGTTCTTACGGTTCATTTCATTGATTTTCAACTTGTGTAAGTGAAAAACGTGACGGTACTTTCTTTTTAAGTTTTTAAAAATTAATTATGAAATGTAGACTGTAAAAAAAATATAATTTGATAATTTTGTAATTTAGAAATGGCATCTTCATCCGTTTCCCAAGACGATCACGATGTGGAGCATGACTTTGCCTTGGCTTCAAGAAGAGCTAAAGTACGCTCAGCTCGGGCTAATCGAACTGTGAATCTCAATTCAATACCTTGTAAAGGTAAGTTGGGTGATTGTCAACGATTTTGCCATTTTTTAGTATTAAATATCGGGAATAATGTGGGTGAACCAGCGGAACGGACGGTATTCATTATTTGTTTTTATGCAGGTGAAGAAGTTGAAAAAGAGATGGAAGGAGGGGAAAGTCATTCAAACAGTGTTTCAAAATATTACGATCCTGTTTTAGTAGAAACTAATGATGCTAGTAGTCCAAGACCAATTATTCGAGGGATTACGAAAGATAAGAGATCTGTACCTAGGTTGGTTATTTTGTTTTTGTACATATTTTTGCACCTTTATGAAAGTGTTTGAAGTATGTTTTGACTTTTTGGGGATATTTTCAGAGGGGGCCATGCCGGAAAAGCTAACAAGGGCGTTAGGGATAGAAGAAAGCTTCGAGAAAAACGGAGAAGTACAGCTATCGGCGTTATGCATCTTCCATCAACCGAGGTAGAATTAACCACCGTATTTCCGGAAATAATTCCCACCTTTTGTAGTCACCCTCCCCTTTAAATAATTTCACCTAGCTACCGTTAGATGATAGAAATTAAAATTCGGCCTATCGTACTAATGCTAAGGGTTTTTTCCAATTTTTTCCTTCTAAACACTAAATCTCCAGGGGAATTATTTCCCGAAACGCGGTACTCTTCAAGAAAATAGTTTTTCTGTTTGTAATATTATTTATGTTCTCATTTTTTTCAGTCTACTGGTGGTAGCACGGGTGAAGATGAAAATGACGAAAACTCTGTTCCAGTTTCTAATCCAGTTAAACCTACAACCTTGGCTGCTGCTGAACCAGAAGAAAAGTTTAAGGAAGTAGCGAAAGGAAAAAGGTGTTTTTTTGGTGATTCTGATGTCTTTTTATTAGTAATAAAGCTGAAAGACTAATCATACCAATTTTTCAATCCTTAAGTGAATCTGATTTGGATGCTGATGACGAGGCAGCTCAAGATAGTTCTGATGTGAGAACTCATAAAGAGGATGATTCTGTAATATACCTACGCATTTACTAAGTTGGTGCAAAAGGGCACTCCATTCTGAGCAATGAAATGTAATGATTCGTTTCTATTTAATTTCAGAATTTGAAAGCAGAAAACCATCGATTGACTGCTTTAGTGGAAGTAAAGGATAAGAGAATTGCCACTTTAGAATTGCAAGTGGCTCAACTTACTAGACAGCTAGCTGAATTAAAGGAAGATCACGGAAAATTTCGTCTAGCAAGCAATGCAAATATTTGAAAACCCAGAAGTATATGGAATTCATATTCTTTATAATGAAAATGAAAATTTCATGACGTACGATCTGGCTAATTAATGATATGACATAGGGGTCACAGGTTATCGCTTTATTTGTAATACCATAATTCAGTCATATTATCCTATCTGAATCCTAAGTATGAGCATGTTATGTAACATTGCTAAAAATATCACTCAGTCTATTCGCTTAATGAAAATGAAATTATAACAGCGTAGGCTTACTTCTTGGGGGAAAGCAGTTCTGTTATTTAAAAAAATGAACAGCTTCTACTCGTGCGGTTAGCAGATTTTTCGAAGAAGCTTTTTAGCATTGTATTTTGTGTTTAGAATTGACCATCACCATTTTAGTACCTACACAATCAGCAATTTGTCTGGTTTATAAATTATTACGCATGTATATTTTATTTATTTTAATACTGTCCACATGCAAGTTTTATAGATGAAAGTGTATTATTAATGAAACTGATTTATAAAATAAAGTAAAAAATACGCTACACAGCACAGATATCTTTATGCAAAGGTCTTCGGAAAGCATTGAAAGTGAAGTAAATAAAAGCAAGTATCGGATGGTAAATAATCATCACAATACATGTGTTAAAGTGCTTTGAAAGCTTTGGATGTGTTTCGACTTAAGATCATGATGCTGTAAATCGCAGATTTCCTTGAAGTTTGAACATTAAATAGCTACGACGACTAGTGATTGTTAAAATTAAAAACATACAAGAAGCCCAAGGACTGCCAAGTAAGTTCTCGTAAATCCGCTCGTGACAGATGCCTTACAAACAAGTAAATCATATAATTATAACCATAAATGAATTTAAAATTAGTGATTGTCCAGTGTTTCAAATAACTCTTGTCTGCTGCAGCTGCAACCTATTCTCGTCTCGTGAACTACTTTTATGCTAGCGGTAAGGCTGTGGCTGATAGTATTCAATTTAGAGTGCATTTTTCCCTTGTTAGTAGATTCAAGTTAGGAGAATTCATGTTCACTCATGATCATTGCTTTCACTAGCCAAAGGTGCCCGTGTATATGTGTTACACGGGGTCTAGCCTATCTGCCTATCATAATACGTTTCTAAAAAAACAAAAATGTCAAAAAACCCAAAAACGTCAAAACCTCCCAAAAAGTCAAAAACCCAATAAGGTCAAAAATCCCAATAACCCGAACAAAGTTAATAATCCCACACCCACTCAGCATGTTATTTTTTACTTTTGTAGGATAGGCCCTGGTACCTAAAATTTTTTCCACAAAGTCCAAATAGCAATATGCAGTATTATCATAAGGTTGAGTTGCCTATTATGGACTATCCTCAACAAAATCCTGAAGGATATGTGGACTTAGATACTTAGAAGCTGAATTCATTTATGCTGATTATGACAAAACTACGACTTTCCAAATTGTCCAAAGAGCGTGAAAATTGTTTTAAAATTCTCGAATGGACAACAAATTAGTTTTGATTTGTCTAATGCTTGATTTATCAGCTTGCGGGAAATAATAATTTTTTTATTAACCAATGACATCAAATTATCTGAGAAGAGGCATTTTAATTTTGAAAAAAATGGAACTGCCTGCTTGCGCTTGCCTGATTTGAAGTATATGATAATATTTATCTACATTCTTAGGCTCAGACTGAAGATCACTTTTGTGAAAAATGCCTAGAAATGACTTTGTACAAACGGTCTTCCGAAAGAATTTGAAAGTAGGACGTATAATACGGTGCTCACCAGTCCTACTATTTTAAAGAGTACAATAGTATATACTATATTGTATTTTTGGCCAGATACTAGATATTCTTGGCCAATTTGTCCATTTTGAATTTTGCAAATGTGTACTACTTTGAGCTGTAAAAATACACACAGTGTGCGTAGGATGATAATGATCATGACATGACTTATGGCCTCTTAAAAAACAGAGAAATGTAGTAGGCTTTTAGCGACAGTTTTTATAAAAATTAAAAGCATGCAAGAAGCAACAAGCTCTATTTTCAATCCTTTTTTTCGCAAACCAACGCAAGAGGCAACTTACCTCGGTTTCTCATAAAAAAAAAAGGCAAAACGCATGGAAGAAACCGTAAATTAGCCCCATGGTTTTAGCTATACAGAAGAGGAAAGGCCATTGCGATTCTTTTTTGGTTAATAATGATTTTGAGTTTTGAGACATAATCCAATCCTTAATTGGCCGTAGTTTTGGTACTGGAAAGTGACAAAACGAGGGTTCTGAGTTCTGACGAGCCCGACTTTATGTATCCTTTCTCCTGGCTGACCTTGATTTAGCTAATTCTTGATTCCTCCGTCATAAAATAGGATTTATTCCATCATCCAACCTCCCTATACCTCTTCCGCCAACCCCGTAGTAGTTTTGAGTAGCCAGATGGACCAGAATTGTGCTGTGAAGGACGAGTTGCATAACACAACAAAACAGAAGAATCCATCCAAACTCTAAACAACATTCAGCCAAAATGTCACTTTCTCAGCCTCACTCAGCTACCCTTTTTGCAACAACAAGTGGAACTGGATTGTTCAGATCAAGTGAGGTGAGGTGACTCAAAAATCAAGTATTAAACTACATTTATTTTAAAAAAAAACTATTAAATAATACAGAAACAATTATAAAAATTAAACTGAGCAATTCCATGTGCTGAAATTAGTTTTTTAAGGGTTTACTAACGACAAACTGACTGAAAAAAGTACTAAAAAAGCTCTATTTTTTTTGTCCATGTTTTTTTAATAATTGGTTCTGTCTGTCTGGAAGAAGTAGGGTAATAAAATAATTATTTTATAATTTTGTTGTAGGTTTGAACAGGTAAGAAATGGGGACGAGGAATATAATTTATTGGGACAGAAGAATATAAGTCTGCTAATTCACAAAGGACGGGGTCTCAATAAAACATTTACCGAGAAACTGAAACGGGTCAATTTATTATTCCTGCATGCCGTTTCCCGTTCCTGTGGAATTTACCTAAAAGTATGACTAAAATATTGCAAGATTATATAGTTACTACTGCGATTTCAAACTAAAATTAAAGCAAAAATTATCGTGGGTTTTTTACCCAAGACGATTGGGTAAAAAAACCCTCTCAGTATTCTTTCTTGCCATTTAGTTTAAGGAAAGAGGTTTGGAAACCCTTTAGCAGGCTTGAAATATGTTTGGAAAGATATGGAAAAAGTTGGAAGTGTATGACTAATTAAGCGTTACTTATTTTGCAGGATAGAAAGGCCACTGTATCGCGTTTGTTTGTGGGATCTGTACTAACGGTTTCTGGAATGAATGACTTTGTTTTCGAGAAATAAAGGAAGGATTATGTCTTTGTGAAGTTTTAAAAACCAGATATAGCCGACAGCAGTATGGGTTTCAAAAATTGTGGACGATGGTGGTTTCATTTCTTCGTACGCTGGAGGCTGTGGATTAGACCTTTTGGTGATTGTTTGAATTGAATATGAGATAGGCTTTTAGGTTTTAAAACTTGAAGCTCATGATTTCCCTGTTTGTTACAGTCATTCTCTGCTATTTGGCCGTTCTCGTCGTACTTGTCCCGTTGCTGGTGTATAACTGTTTGGGAAGTGAATGCAAGTATGTTATTGTAATCATTATAATATTCTTAGTTACCAGTTTGATATAAACCTACTTTATTTTAAAATTTTATGGTAAAACTTTAATATTTGCAGGCCTCAGAAAAGATCTCAGATCATTGGAGCTGTTTTTGTCTTTTTATGTTTGCCGATTAGTGGCTGGGAGATCATCAATTATTTAGTACATTACACTAAGCCATACTTACAGAAGCACGTTATAAGGTATATTTACTATTAGTTTTAAAGCTATAAACGCTATATTTGTTTATAAACTTAGGACACGGTGTGGCAAGATAGACAAAATGTGCAGAGCGTCTATTTTATTAAATTAAAAGAAGCAAAGTCTGCACTCAGTTAAAAGTACGAACGACACATACACTTAAGAGTACGTTTTGAAATTTTTCAGGATTTTATGGATGGTTCCCATTTATGCTGCTGATGCTCTCATAGGATTGATTCAGCCAGAGTTTTCCATATACGTCAACAGTTTGCGAGAGTGCTATGAAGCTTATGTGATTTATAATTTTATGAAGTTCTTATTGAACTATTTAAATGCCGAGATGGATCTGGAAGCGAATTTGGAAATGAAACCGCAAGTACGATTTTAGTTTAGTGCTTGATTAATTTATTAGATTTTAGTATTCACTACCTATTTGTCAGGAGATGATTTACTAAAATTATCAGCATTTTTATACTAGGTTCATCACTTCTTCCCGATGTGTTTTCTTAAGCCTTGGGAAAACGGCAGAGAGTTTATCCATAAAACAAAGCATGGCATTTTACAGTACACAGTTATTCGACCAACCACGACTTTCATCGCTTTGTAAGCATTGTACTCCGATAGTTTTGAAAATGCATTAAGTTAAAGCTATAATCGTTGTAAAATGTTTTTCACAGCATTTGTGAACTAAGCGGTGTATATGGAGAGGATGAATTTCGAGCAGATGGTACTATAATTACAGTTTCTTAATAATTGGATTACATTTATTACTAATTTAGTAATGGGACTGAATTATATTTTGACTCTCCTAGTTGCGTTCCCATACATCGTAACGATTAATAACCTATCGCAATGTGTGGCGATGTATTGTCTGGTGCTGTTCTATCAAGCCACGAAGGAAGAATTACGGCCCATTTCACCGTTTGGAAAATTCATTTGCATCAAAGCTGTCGTCTTTTTCTCATTTTTTCAGTCAGTAGCTATTTCCATATTGGTGAACACTGGAGTGATTGCAAATGCTTTTGACACTACGGATAAAAGTGATATTAAGGACATATCTTCAAGCATGCAAAACTTCTTGATTTGCATAGAAATGTTTTTCGCAGCTATCGCCCATCATTATTCGTTTTCGTATAAAGCGTACGTCGATATGGCTGCAGAGCAACCGAATTGTTGCGAATCGTTTTGCCATATGTGGGACATGTCTGATGTAAAGCAAGATTTAGAAGAACATATTGTAGCAGTTAGTAAGTCATCTAATTTTTTAATCAAAATTTGTATGTCCTTATTCCAATTCGTGCTTTATTATTATTACTGAAAACGTGTATTTTTTTACTTTTAGAAAGCACGGTTAGAAATGTAATGCCTTCCAAGGTATACCGTCACCCTGGTGGCATGCGAGAAGAAAGAGCACATTTACTTTCAAGCTCAGACGGCGTTGATTATCAAAGTGGTAATGAAAGCATGTCATCATCATCGTCATTACCAAGACCCGTTCAAGCAGCACGTTCAGCTAGTCTGCAATTGGTAGCTGAAATGGAATACAAAGATATGCAAGATCATGATATACACTCAGGACCCTTCACTGATCTTGGTGAAGACGAATCATTGATTCAGAAAGACTAATTCTATCGAAGAATTTTTATCATAGTATTAACTAAACAGTAAAGAAGAACAATTAATATGCTGCTTGAAGGTGTGCTTCGTTTCGTGTTCGTTCGCCCTAATTTTATATTTGGCAAGATAAATATTATTATGTATTTATTACAACATTTCGTTCGTAATGTTTCGAGTTTTGCTTACAGTAAGGTAGGCTTGATTTTTATACTTGCACTTGTGGGATTGTGGTTGCGGAAGGTTTTTTGCTATTTTTAGGAAGTTAATTTCATTTAAAAAGTTATATTGCTCTTTGTTACAAAGTTGTATTGTGTGTATTAACCGTCCCAATTTTGACTCCTCTAAGTCTTTCTTTCTTCTTTGTGGGTACAAAGATATTTAAAAGTATTAATTGAGATTTCCATGAATTAAGAAGTCTGGTTACTTACATCGTCGCTAGTCTGTCTACGAATGGATTATGAATTACGGACTATAATGTGTACAAATGTCTACAATATGCTGATACTTTTTAAGAAAACCAAACTGACTACCATACAGCACGGTCTGTAGCTAAGCAATTACAATGCTACTTAACTGACTACTTAAAATTGAAGCTTTTCATGTACCTAGTTTAAGTCATAAACCATTCCGATTCTGCCTACATAATTAAAAAAATACATAAAAATATATACATATATGTTTGTTCGTGTTACTTACTAGTTAGAATTAGCATTAAGAACCCTGCATTAAATGTAGAAAATTATGATGCTTTGCTAAATAAAGTAAGTCATCATTACTTAGTGTTTCTTATTTCTCACTCGACCGATTTATTCAAAAATAAAAAATCTGAATATATGTATTAGTATCAAAAGGTCCATTTTAAAACGCCTGGACTTTAGACCATTTGAATTATCAATATCATGACTATTTTATATATTTATTTAATTGTTGGCGTCTTGTTTCGCTTTAGCTCCAATTCATCCATATAGGCATTCTTTATAAGCTCCTCCTTTTTAATTCCAAAAGCCTTAATCAGTTCTTCAGCCATTTCTTCTCCCTTGGCAGGGTCATCATCATCTTTTAAAACCACCTGAAAACAGAACCATTATCATATACAACCAACCATACTATTTTAAAGTCGTTATGTCCAATAAGAAAAGAGTATATAAAAATTAAGACATTACCTCGAATTCAATATAGCTACCCAAGTTTTTTACAATGTCCAAATGAACACGCGCTACCAACGGGTACTTGTCCCAATGAATGAGGTACAATGTTCTATGTTTATTCAAAACGCCGCGGATGCCGTAAGCCCTGCTCAGGACTTGCGTCATGGAATCCTATGCTCAAAAGTTAATAAAAAGAACATCAGCATAATAAATACCACACGTTATATTAATGATCTCAAAGGAATGGAGTTATTTTAAGATAAACGTTCAATTACAGGGTGCGCAACTGGTGTTATTAAATAATCACTTCGAGTTGGACCCAGGGCATCCGTCCTAGAATAGGCTATCAGTACAGCCTTACCGTTTTCTTCACGCAGTTTCAATCTTCCTGTTTTTGTTTGAAAGAACGTGTCAAATTGCTGGAGATACTTTGGAGTATCCTCTCCCGTCCGACATAACCCTTTCGCGATGATTTCCGCGTTTTTAATTCCATTTGGGAGCGCTGCCTTTATTTCTATATTTGATGGCATTTTGTTATTAATTCCAAATCAACAGTCAACAGGGTATCCTAGCCAACACGCCAGTTCCTTTTAGGATTCACTTCTTCAAAGTCTGTAAAAAAAAATCATATCATGAAGCTCTTGCTCTACGCTTTAAGCATGCAATCATAAGTTTTAGTATTATTTTAAATATAATATACCATTCGAAAAAACAAGACTTTTAATTATGAGATTTCAGGTGGATCAAAATGATAGTCGCTTATACTTTCAGCGTTTCCGTTCTAGGTAAATTCTGGTGAAGTGCTTTACAACTTAAGTAGGGATGACGTCTGAATATACTTTGGTTTTGGTTTTAATTCCTACAAAAAGCTCCGTTGCGTTGAGTTGAAATGGCCCCCAAAAATGTGGCGCTATGAAACGCGAAACGGTCGCTACGAATTGGAAGAACTAACCGGCACGCGAATAACACTTTCTGATCTGTATTACACGAATCTGACTGACTTGGATAAATAGTTTTGAAACTTTTACTAAAACTTTTATCCTGGATTGGATTTGGATGGAGGGAAAATAGGCCAAATAAAAAAAAAAACTTTTAAAAACTAACCCAAAAATTAGCAAGAATCGGTTACCCAAAAACGGTACTTCTGCTACAATAACTGACCGTTTGATCCTTACTCTTTGTGATAAATTGGTTTGGTACGATTTTAATCGAAATGAATGCTTAAAAATTAGCTTTTTAGTTTTTTCAGTATATTAAAGAGCCGGGAGGATTATATAGCAAGAATATTGGCTCTCTCTGTGCTAAAAAATGCAGCGTGTGTGTCTGTCTTAAACCGCCTCACTCAACCCTCAGTTACTGCAATTTTTTTTATATATTGGTCAATTTGAGACTTCTCTTTGTTCCATTCCAAAATGCGTATAACTGATGGTCGGCATCCCTAATCCTGTGATTCTAAGGTCAGAGGTCGACATCCCTAATCCTGTGATTCTAAGGTCAGAGGTCGACATCCCTAATCCTCTGATTCTAAGGTCAGAGGTCGACATCCCTAATCCTGTGATGATTCCAGTGCGTTTCATCGCATTACATTTCATCGCCGTACGTTACATCGCCGCCGAAACATCGTGGGTACTTTA
>JAQFZX010000703.1:0-47026 GCA_034682405.1 Hydroisotoma schaefferi
AACAGAAGTTCAAAAAGTTAAACCGTTCGAGAGTTAGAGCGCGAACGGACGGACGGACGGACAGACGGACGGACAGACGGACGGACGGACAGAGTGAAAGTTCATTCACATAAAGAGGTTTTACACCTCTTAATAAATGCAGATAAGTCTCATCAGACCATCATCTCGAACCATTGAATGCTTCAAACATTAATCATGGACATGTAAAATAATTTAGGGTTAGAAGTTTGCTTTGCTAGTTTTTTGGGAATCATAAAGGGGTTTCAGGGAACCTTAAGTCGTTTGTCTTCTTTTTCAAGAAACTTTAAAACAGAAAAGTATACTCCTTAACGGTCGGTAGGGTAAAGTTTCGCAGTTTATTCATGCAGGACCTATGCATACTTTTATGCCACCGAATGATAATCCTCACTCCATTACAGTTATAAAAGAAGGGAAAGGTACAAGGGGATGAACGATAAAGCTAATCAGTATGGGACCAATCTCTATAATATCGCTCATCGATAGTGTATGACCAACGATAAGGGCTGACAATTCTAATTCTATGACTGTTTGTAACCCTTTATCAAAGAGCTCAAAAACTGATCGATGTAGGCACAGGGGATGTTTTAGTAGCTCATTGCACAGGGATACCATATACCTGTGTAAAAAAGTAGGTATTCTCATTGTTCCCTCTGGATCGATTATAGTCTGCTTGCTTGACTTTCTCCAAGTTAGGTCGTCATTTATCTTTTCTTTAAACCCTATCAATGCTTTCTACTAGTATGACTTATTCGATTTCATAATTTGTGTTGACTATAGAGATGATGTCCAAGTCAAATAACAAATTTGTTACTTGGGACGTTAGCTGACTCGGTAGCATGTCATCAACACATCATCAGCATATCATACATTGTCCTCCTACCTTCCTGTGATGAGAGAATGGGCCGGCTGTGGGGTTAGAGAAAGCAATTTACTGAGATTGGTACGAACAGGTACTGAGAGACTCTGATCGAAACTTTTTCACCTCACTCCCTATTTGTTATAACTTCCCTTGCTCGTCATAGTCCCTTCCATATTCCTCCAAACGTCCATCTACCCATGTACCTTTTGATTCGACTGATATCAAACGGAGTTCCTTGTTCTCAAAATCAAAAAGGTCTATGTCTTCTAAGAGGGCTTGGCGATGCTTTTATGAAATATAACGTTTCTTCAGTGGAAGCGTATGATTTTGATTAGAATGGTACATAAAAGATACATAGAACGTTATAGCAGGAACAATTGGTAGTTTTAGTATGCTTTTAGCTTGATCGGAGCCGTAGTAGTAGTAGTAGAAGTAAGTTCACTCGGGCTGAGTAAACTACAGCAACCTCTCTGTATAAAGAAGTTTATACGAAGCCAGCAACGATTATCAAAAGTAAGCTTTAGCACTTGAAGGGAAAGTAGTCTGTACTTTTACTATCTACCATTTGGAGTTTGGTAGAAGGACACGAAGTTTCTTGAAAGTTTAAAGGGTTTCCATATTTTTCTAAAAAATATATTCGTAAGTGCAGTAAGTTTTAAAAATTCGGAGGAAAGAGAAACAAAACATTAACTGGGTTGGTGTTGGCTTCGTTGACGATCTTTGACTAAGCAAGTTTGAGGTTGAAGGTAACTGAGGATAAGCTTACTTGACGAGACGACTTGCTTTCCTGCTAATGTAAAGCTATGGATTTATCGACATAATCGGTAACCAAGGTCTGGTTCTACTTCCGTTTCTTTTAGTCAAGAATATAGTTTCTTGAGATTGTTTAGGTAGATTGAAAAGGTGCAAATTAAGTAGGCACGATACAAGTCATATCATATTCAGGATATTTTTTAGCATAAAAGCTTGCATATTCATCAAAAAAAAGAAACAGGAAACGAAAAAAATAGAGAGCTCAATTTATTTAGTTTCCGGATGCTTTTGCTGTCGCAGAGATTCAAGATGAGACAAATGCCTACTTTTATTCAGTCAGTGCTACCTGATTCACGTCCGTATGGGATCATTAGGGTATTTTAAGTGTAAAACAATAACACTTTAATTGTTGAGGGATTTAGTCTGACTAACTTCCAGTTAATCAAATCTCATAATACCCTTCTAGTAACTTTTGAAAGTGATCTAGTGATTGATCCAACTTAATTAAACGGTCAATAGTCGATCAAAGTATCAGATTAAATGCTTCCTTACCCATATTTGGAGGGGGAAGTTGATTGTTAAGGATTGACGTGAATGTTTTGTAGGGAAGGATTAGAAGGACAGTAGTAGTAGTTGATTTATAGGGAAGTCTCACATTGGTAAAGTAAGGAACAACCCTAACTCCGTCTCAATCTGCCTCTCGAACAAGGGTTAGACTGACTGAGGAAAGGGGATGAATCAACAATTCGACCTTACATACCTTTAGATTTAGGGAACATTGAGAATATCATGGAGATTTATGTAATTATTTTACTAATAATGATTTGATTAATGAAACGACGCTGGCAAATATGTAAATCGTACAGTTAAAATGTGCATGGCAGTTTGGCAGTATTTTTATGCTTTCCCTTTCTCTTCAAAGTCAATTTTTATGGCTAAATACACCCTTAGAAACTTGGAAGATTTGGAACTGTCATTGTCACCCAAAAACAATAGTTTTGATGAAATCAGCATGCTCATAATATATATTTGATTTACATGAAGGATGACTGACTGAGTATGAGTTTATCATTATTACTGAGAATCATGATTCACTGGATATACCGATGCAACGATGGTGGTACTTGTTTAAAGATAATGAGATTTCATAGGAGAAGCTTAAACTTAATTGCAAGTTTCTAACTTACTGTTTTCCTCGAGCCGCATGCTAGTTTTGTGGTTATGTATCATTTAACTAAACAGCGATAGTAACAGCGTCTTTTAATTTTTAACTTGGCAGTTGCAATATTTAATTGCTCATATTTCAGCTTCAAACTGCACGAATACAAGTTCAAGCTCAGGGTCAAACATAACACAGAAACAAGGAATAAAATCAGCCAAGCTGGTGGTTTGGCACAAGAAATCTCGAGCAAAAGAGGAAGTGAAAGTCTCAGATGAAAATCTTGCTCCTGTACAAAAATCATGTTGTAGGGATGACAAACTCTTTATCGTGAAGTGTAAACTCTCTGCTAGTGGTGTAAGTGGGAACAAAAAACAAGAGATTAAGTCCGTAGACTCAAGAATCCTCAAGCCTTCAACAACAATTGTCAAACGAAAAAAGCTGAAGAAAGTTAAGCAATCTAGCAAAAAGGATTACAAAAATTTGCTATCGAGTTATATCAAAAGTCAGCATAGCACAGGTGAGCTAATTCATGTTATAAAGGAATAATTAAGGATTTATTTTTGTTCTTTTGCTGCCCTGTTTGTAAACCTTTGGTATAATGCATGAGTGCAGAATGCTTCTATCCGAAAAAGACAAAAAACCCATGCTAGCCTTGTCTGAAGTCCTTTTTGACTGAATCCATGATTTCTCCCATTTTATATTTCTTCGTTTCTGAGCTTTTAAAAAGTTACTTTAAAATTTTATTTTCAATTACAAATGTCATAGACCTAACCGCTTTTAACTTAAAGTCTTTGCCAGAAAGATTCCTCTTTACAAGTTAGGTTTCTGTCTTAAAATACTTAAACAGAATCTGAGAAAATGAAGGAGAACGGTGATGCAAACTTAATGTGGCTTCTAGACTTCAAAGTGGATACCTTATTTCAACAAGAGGACCAATCCGTAATCCAAAACACCCAAAAGAACCGTTTCTCCCTACACCCATCAACGGAGACAGGAAGTATGACAATGGACGAGTCTCAGTTAGATCAATCTCTGCTATCCCTTGGAAGTCCAAGATATTCAGACCCTATTGACTCCTTTGACCCAACAAATCCTGAGCATGCTTTCACAGTTGACCTTGGAGTTATAGATGATGTGGCCAATTTCGAGCAGGTTGAATGTCCCATGTCATCGTCGCTGAATGAGCCAAAGCGAAGGCCACCATCTAAAAAACCTACAGAGCAGATAGAATATGGAGGCGGAAATGCCAGTGCGGAAATATCTTTCGATGAGTTGGGTAAACCTAGATGTACTTATACGGAGCTTATTGAAAGAGCTTTGACCGAAAGTGGGGGCCTAACTGTGTCGGAAATTTATCAGTGGATCTCGTAAGCTGACTTTATGAGTTAATCTCTGGAAAGAACTAATAATTATGAACATGCATGAACATTACACAAACAATGTGGTTTTTATCAGGGACAGGTTCGGGTTCTTTAGAGCTGACGATGATAGATGGAAAAATTCCGTCCGACATAACCTGAGCATTAACCCTTATTTCAAAAAGGGTGAAAAGGCAAGAAGTGGAGCTGGACACTTGTGGACTATATCTGAGGAGAGTCGTGCCCTTCGTCCGTCTGCAGCAGTAAGTAAAAAATACGAAGTAGTTCAAATGCCACTTAATGTTAAAATTCAGGACCAATTTTACCAGCAAAAGCGAGGCAACAGTGAAGGAAGTCAGGAACTGTCAATGCCAATTGAAAACGATACGGATAGGGCTGTGGCTACAATCTTAGGTCAGTATAATATTGCCAAAGCTAGCATGGAAGGTAAAGGCCAGCTAATGGAAGAAGACGTTGTTCCTGAATCCAAAGCAAACGAACCGATTATGGAGTCCAACTGTGAAGAACAGGGTTTACTCGACGTTTGTCCAGGTAAAATGATTCAATCTTTCACGTGTTTCCGTTTCATATGACATTGGAACAATGCTTAGATTAACTTTTGTGTTTACTAGTTTTATTGGACTACAATGCCGGTCATGTTAGTGAGTTTCCGAGTTCAGGTTTCACCATTGAGCTCAGTGGGCTAAACATTCCCGAATCAGGGTCTCTGGGATTTGAAGATCTCATTTCAACTGGACGATTAATTTTCATTCAAAATGATGAGGAAGGATCCGATAAAGAAAATATGCAATGTCAAAATGTAATGAATCTTTGCTAAATAAGTTTCATGTATGCATTCATTCAATTCATTATGCTTTTGATGAAGAGTGTGCATTTAATCGATCGTTGAACCGTAACTCTAGGAGCAGTTAGTTAACTCAGACTACACAAATTCAAACGAAGAATCACAATCTCAAGCCACTGAAAGAGTGAGCGTGCAACTAATTTCTGAAGCTCTCAATCAGGATTACTCTTTGAACAAAGATGACAGTTTATCAACAGAAAATCAACACCTTATGAACGAAGGTACTATATGCCTGTACCTGTACTTTAATACCTGTCTTAATGCCTCAATATAATACCATATTTTATTTAACAGAAATGCGTCATGAAATGCACTACGAACGAGAAAGATCGCACTCGCAACAAGCCTATGACTACATTACTCTAAGTTCCATTGACTCCCTTGCACTGCAAAATGTTTTGAATACTACTCCCAATGGATGTAGCTCTTCACAAAACCTAATTTTCAATGGAGAAACCTCATACGAACACAAGGATACGACATACCCCAGCAATTATGACCAAGAAGTTATCTAACTATTTCCAACTACGTAGTTATCTCGTTATTATAAAATAAGAAATCAGATTCTTAAAAGTTTTATACATTTTATACCAATCAGCTAAATGTGTCTACGTGCCCTAACTGAACTAGTCGTAACGTTATATATTGTACCAAACTGTATTTTAGATGTAGCGTGTCTGCAAACAAATCACTTTGCTTTTGTAAGTGTTTGTTGGAATAGCTTTATTTTTAATAAACGTATTTGTTTTAAGCTCTAAAAGGTTCATCATTTCGTCTCCAACATCACAGCGAGTTTGTTCACTATCCTTTGGTAGATCATAGCCTAAGTAATGAAAATGTTACAATGTGGCCAGTGTCACTTTGTGAGAGTGATTCAAAAAGAAAAAATTCATAAAGCATACCTGCGAACTCTTAGGACTACTTAAAACAACTGGTTTGCCATCATCCGATGCATTACTAATCTCAATATCAAACGGAATATTCCCCAGCATTTCAATCCCCGTTTGCGTAGCAAGTAATGTACTTTCTCTGCTAATGGGAGTTTCCGTACCGCAACTCGGACACAAAAAAGACGACATATTCATAACGTAACCCAATATTGGCACATTTGTCTTTCTGAACATTTCGATCCCTTTAACAGCATCTTGCATGGCAACTTTTTGAGGTGTGGTTACAATCAGAGCACCTAGAAAAGATTCATAAGAAGACGATTTCAAAGATAAGCCCAGAAAAGTGTCATATTATCCTGATAACAGTCATGTACCATCAACTTCAACAGTTTGCGCAAATGACAATTGAGTATCTCCAGTCCCCGGTGGCATATCCACAAATAATATGTCCGACGGGGCCCAATTAACGCCTCGAACTAGCTTTTCAATAGCTGACATTACCATTAACCCCCTCCAGACTACTGGTGCAGTATCTTTAACCAAGAATCCCATTGACATGCTATCTTAATAACATTACGAAACGATAAACAACCATTTAAACCATACAATAAAGCAATCTGCAACTAAAAAATTCAGTATTTTGTCCTTTTACCATTTGATTCCATAATTTTGCAGAGGGATCATCAAGTTATCTAAGTAAACCACATATCAGCATTTACACCAGACGTAACCCAAACCCTCCCATAATAGCAGATACGCTACGGACCTTTATTGAGATCGGGTTCCCCAGATAAGTTCATCATTCTAGATAAAGAAGGCCCAAACACATCCGCATCTAGCAAGGATACCTTTTGATTATGAAAAGGACAAAACGCTCAAATAAAAGTGGCAACGTCTTTCTTCATTTCCATTAATTCTGCAAAATGCTTCAAATACCTCTTTATCCGGATAAGCCATTTTAAATCCCACAGCCAAATTAGCTAAAGCAGAACCAACAAAAATGCAAATGAAACGCCGAGTATAATCCCAATCAAAAGTTATTAAAAAAAACCCGTAATTTTGACGACATACTAGCCACAGTTGACTTCCCCACACCCCCTTTCCCAGACGATACCAAGATGACCTTTTTGACCCCCGCTACCGGCCTTCTTTTAGGCAAGTTTTTAGCCATAAGGGCCCTTTGACGGGCATCCAACCCTTCTGTAGCCTTACTCGTAGCCTCCTTGGTGACCTTAATAGCATCGTGGTGACCTGACCTGACCCCTCCAGTCGGGGGTAGGGCCACACATCCATTATATCCTGTGTAAATAATACCTCCTCGTGGTGAAAGCTTTCTCCAAAACTCCTTTCCCAACATGGGAAACTTATAGTATGACATGCTCATTCTTCCCGTTCCTACAGTTTACTAAACCTTTCAGTCATGGTGAAATTGGGGAATTATGACCTTTGACCTGGAATTTTACTTTTTTAAACGGGGCTTTTCGTTGTATTTTGTAAGATTTTTTATTCTGTTTTGTGGGCTCGATTGATGAAATAAAGTGGATTTTTGGGCCGAGTTTTTAGCGCGTGGTAAAAAACCAAAACAGACTTCATTCTCATTCATTTGAGGTTTTGAGAAGAACCTGTCGAGTGGACTTGGTTGGACTAGCAAGAAAACTCGCAGTTCAATGCTCGCAGATTTTTATAATTGAACTTGACGTCCACCGGGTACCGGGTCCACAATAATTAAGTGAGTTATGGCATAGATAAGCGATCGATGATAAGCGATCGATGATAAGCTAATCTTGTAATTTAAAAAAAGGTAAGTGAAGTCATCAATTGTCATCAATCCTTTAGAATGTAGCGTTTATGATTTATATTTTTATATGCTTGCTAACCAAACAACAACAAACACGAAGTGTCATTTGATATTTGATCTTTGATCGTTGTTTAATTTAGATAAGATAATGATACTAATTATAAGGTTTTTACCAACGGTTTATGATATTCTGAAGTAGACTTATGAAATCGAGTTTGTTAGCATTATAAATGCGAAATAACTGAGTAGTTCTGTTCCAGCTCCTTTTAAGTGTATTATTTGGATTTTTCAGGTTTTTTTTCCATTTTGAGAAGGAGGCAGACAGGATAAGCAAAATGCCGGCTACAAGCACCACTTCCGTCTTGAAACAACTTCGGACATTGATGACCAATTTGGATATTGTGAAGCAGCCCTTATCGGCTTATATTATTGGCTCCAGAGATGCTCATTTTGTAAGATTTTTTTCAAATAATAATTGTGATTTGGGTTTGGGTTGCGTATAGTGGATAAAGATATGTAATTTTTATTTATTCTAGAGTGAGTACATCGCTCCTTGTGATAATAGACGAGCTTTCATCAGTGGATTCACTGGGTAACTGAACTTACTTTACTGAGCTACGCATAAAGCTATACGTGGTCAGAAATTCCTACAGAATGATTCTTACCGAACGGTCAGAATTAAATATGTAGGGATTAGCCTTCGACAGCTAGGTTCTTTCTACTTTTAATGGAATTCTATTTTTTTTTAATCTGTAGTTCGGCAGGGACCGCAGTGGTCACTGCATCACAAGCCTTACTATATACTGATGGACGATATTATCTGCAGGCTGCTGAGGAATTAGATGAAAATTGGAATTTAATGAAACTAGGTGATTTTTAACATTGAAAATCAGATTCGTGGTCGTATGGATAGCAATTGGAGTTGATAAACATTAATTTGTGATAAATGATGATAAGAATTAATGAATAGACGCATATTCTTGTAGGTCTTCCAGAAACACCATCAACCGGGGAATGGCTCGCAAAACATCTTCCAAAAGGAGCTTATGTTGGGGTTGATCGTGAGTTAATTATTGACAAAACAAAAAGTTACAATAACTTTATCAGAACCCAGATGCGATATAATTAGTTATAATACTCTAAATCTTTAGCACAACTATACACAAAAGACGAATGGGACAACATGGAAAAAGAATTGCGAACCGGGGGAAAATATATTCTGGCCGTTTCTGATAATTTAGTGGATTTAATTTGGCCCGACCGTCCTGCTAGACCAATTAACGCAGTTAGTCTTTTGCCATTAGAATTTGCAGGAAAGCCTATGAGCGAGAAATTGCAAGAAGTGCGGAATGAAATGAAAGAATCAGGAGCAGAAATACTTGTCCTGACTGAATTAGACGAAATTGCTTGTGAGTTCCTGAGTATAAAAAAATTCAAGCAAATGTATTTTTATAGCCTTAATTGTTAATTCTTATTTTTTACAGGGCTACTCAATTTAAGAGGGTGTGACATCCCCTATAATCCTGTCTTCTTTGCCTACGTTCTTGTTACTCTTGCAAAAATAGAGATTTACATTGATCCTCGTAAAGTTGACGACGCTACTCGAAACAGCCTAACATCTGAAGGAAAAGAAGTTGTCTTTCAGCCCTATGCATCTATTATTGAAAGATTCAAAAACTTGGTAAATACAGCTAAGCTTTGGAAAAGGGTGCTGACGACCGATGAATTAACATTCCGGTACTTTTAGATTGATGAATCAAATAGCAAAATTTGGATGGATAAACGAAGTAACTACGCATTAGCTAGTTTGGTACCTGAAGATAGACTTATCATCAAACTGACTCCCATTTCCCTTATGAAAGCCCAAAAGAACCCAACAGAAGTGCAAGGCATGATTAATGCCCATATAAGGGACGCATCAGCAGTTTGCGGATTTTTAGGCTGGTTAGAGGATACCTTGAAGCGCGGTGATTCTGTAACCGAAGTTTCCGCCGCGGATAAGCTTGAGGGCTTTCGAGCGTAAGTGTTCCGTTCTTAGCAGCGACGAAATGCTTAGCAGTTTTCTTACTTTTTAAAAAAGCTTAAGTGTTTTTATTATTATTTTTTAGAAAGCAAACTAATTTTGTTGGCCTAAGCTTTCCAACTATTTCCGGAAGTGGACCCAATGGAGCTATCATTCATTACTGTCCCCACCCCGAAAAATCAAACCGCAAACTTTCCCTAGATGAGGTGTATTTGGTCGACTCTGGTGGACAGTACTTGTAAATAATAAAACAGGCAATTGCTAATTACGCTGAATTTTCTCTTAAATATGCTAATGCCCTGTTGCAAATAGAGATGGGACAACTGATATAACACGCACTGTGCATTTCGGAAATCCATCAGATTATCAAAAAGAATGTTACACGTTAGTTCTTAAAGGACAAATTGCGCTGGCAATGGCTGTTTTCCCAAATAAACTCACGGGAAAGTTCCTTGATTCGTTTGCACGAAAAGCACTGTGGGAGGTAATTCATTTTCGTTGGTGAATACATAGCTTTCGAAGTTCTTTTTATTTATAATAATAATAATTCTATATTTTTAGGTAGGACTAGATTACCTTCATGGAACTGGTACGCTAAGTGCTGAATTGTATCTCCACGTTTACTTTTTGATTATTAAAAAATTAGCATGCAATTCAAGTTAGTTTATTTTATATATTAGGTCATGGAGTTGGGGCGTATTTAAACGTTCACGAAGGTCCATGTGGCATCACGTTCAGAAACATGGCTGATGATCCTGGTTTACGAGAAAATATGTTCCTGTCAAATGGTAAGCCCACCTTTCATATTGATTGAGGTACTTTGGTACTTGTATTGATATTTTACGATGCGTCAATTATTATGTAAACAATTTTAGAACCTGGCTACTACGAAGAAGGTCAATTTGGCATCAGACTTGAGAACATCGTGCGAATTGTAAAAGCTGAACCGAAGTATAAATTTGTCAATGTTACACTGAAATTTGAAGATGTAACGTTTGTTCCGATTCATCAAAAAATGATTAACACAAAAATGCTGACTCAGGCTGAGGTACAACTAAATGACAGTATATGTATATATACCAAAACTCCCTAAAACTAACAGTCGTGTTAACTACTAAATTTTTTTTAGATTGAATACTTAAACCAATTTCATGCTACTTGTCGAAGAATTGTTGGAGAATTTATGCTGTCCGAAGGTGGGTCTATGGATGATCTTGGCTACAAATGGTTGATGAAAGAGACTGAGCCCTTAAAGCTTTAATTTCTTTTTAACTTCTCAAGGGAAAGTTTTTTTTACTGCTTTCCTTTATTAGGAGTTATTCAATAAACAGAATTTTGTACTTCTGATTTATAAATACTTAACAAGGCATGTATTATTTGTACTTCCGTTTCAATTTACGATTCAATATTTACCTTGATCTTCTTGTCTTCATTTTCGGCCGGTCTTCCTCTTCTTAGATGGAGGTCCTTGCACAGAGCCTTCGTTTTTCTTTGAACCTTTTGTAACCGCTTTTTCAGGAAGCTGGGCTTCTTCTGTAGAAACTTCATCTTTTTCTAAATGTTTGGCTTCTTCTGTAGAAACTTCATCTTTTTCTAAATGTTTGGCTTCTTTTGTAGAAACTTCATCTTTTTCTAAATGTTTGGCTTCTTCTGTAGAAACTTCATCTTTTTTTAAATGTTTGGCTTCTTCAGTGTGCTCGGCTTCTTTTGCAGAACTCTTGGCTTTTCCTGGACTCTTTATCAACCAGTTCTGCATCATGGATTTACTGCTGCTCACTCTGTAATAATCAAACACTATTATCTTTCGAGAGAGTGCGAAAATTATTAACAGTAGCAAGGACCACAATTACTTTTTCTTTTCTTCCAATGGCTGCATGCAATTATCGTCGTGACATCTTGAGTTACCAACTTTCTGGTCCACTTTGTACCACTGTAAATGCTCTACAGGTTTCAGAATACTCAGTAGCTCCTTAACGTCTGTGTTAGGAGTCGCATTCAGCCAGGCCTTTTGAATTAAAACGTTACACCTTAACGTAATGTAATATTCAACTGAATCTTATGCACAAAATACCGCTTATGGCTTTTACACCTGCACTTGCTCCTCTGTCTCTAGAACTGCGGGCATTCTTTCATGCAACCAAGAAAGCGCCTTACTCGCCCCCATCGTAATAACACTATAGCTCAAAACTTCATCCCCCTGTGCCAATGGTGAATGAAATAGTGACAAAAAACCAATTAGTAAGAGAAAGCAGACGAGAAAAGCTTGCTGAAAAATCAATTACATCAGGAGATTTCCACAGATCGTATAAGCCAGCCATTTTCAGGATCTTTGGCCCCGTCCTTCCGGCCTTCGCACTCCATTGTCCTTTCTGCCAAGACGAATTTTCAGCGATTTTAACATCATCATCTTGAGGCATGAACAGCAGATAAGGCTGCTTTGTCTGTTTCCCATCGACCGTCAATTTCTGCCACTCGTAAAACCCCTGAGCGATCACAACGCAAAGCTTCCTCTGGTCCAATACTCGTTTGTACAGTCGAGACGTTAAAACTCCTTCGATTCTGCAGTTGTTTGTACTTAATTTATGGGATTTAGGGTTGCCCTGAAATGGAATGAAAGCATTGAAATACATATATGAATTGACCATTTTGTCATGACTTTCTTTTAACGCCCATTACTTGGTGAAAACAAGGGATCATTCCAAACATCATCGGAGTTACGGTGAAGTCTGAGCCTGTGGGCTTGTACATAACTGGCGTGAAAGTAGTAGGAGATGCGTTAACGGATGGGTAGTATTTGCAGTCGAGAGACAAATTCTTTGGAGTAGGATGTTCTTTCCATTCCGGCTTTTTGAAAGTACCATCCGGGCCTTTGACAGTACATGCCTGGCAAATTATATCCGGAGCTAGAGTGCTGGAACGGTTAGAAATCAATCATAAATCATCCGAAATAGGTTAATACAAACTGCTAACATGAAGACTGAAGAAATGTTCGCAATAGTCATGACTCATGAGCGTTTTTGTGCGAACAACTGCCTAAATCTACGGAATAATACACAAAAACTATAAAAAGCATAAGCGTTTCTTCAATACCCCACTAACTGCAGCATATCATGCTGTCAATTCAATGTTACATGCACGTGCAGCCCTTTGCTCTGCTCTTGGACTTTTTAGCTGTGAAGCAGTACACAGTCGGCTGTCGGCTCTCATTACTTACTACAGCTGAACAGAGCTGTATAAAGCTATTTCATTTGCTTATCATAATCCTAAAGGCTGTGTTTTACATCGATCGCACATTTTTCACCGGAAATCAAAGATCCGGAAGGAGTAAACAAATTCAAAAACAAGGTAAACAAGTTTAATGCACTAAGAAAGAGGAGGAATAACCGAAGCCAGTCAACCAACTTCTACATAAAGGTCAGTTTTGAAGCCTATTCTAATTTCCGTAGCCCAACTGAATGACTGAAAAATCTTACCAGGCAGTTCGGCCACACATCTTGATCTAATTCCGCTTTCCCAAGCTCACCAAGTCGTTGTTCTTATCGGGTCAATGTTGATAAGCTTCTATATTACCGTTTTGATAAGCCTTTCAACTTGTCATTCATCCATAAATCATCCAACGTGTAATCCCCCTCTTTATCTCAAATATCCGCTATCAAACTGTCAGAAAAAAAAACAGAAAAAGTTCGTAATGTTTCTCATTCTCATCCTATTACGGGTTGAAGTTGAATATATATGCGTAGCGTGTGCGTGCGTTAGTGGATTTGTAGATGCGTTGGGTCTGGGTTGGGTGTACTCTTCTACGACCTAAACATTAATTTTAGCCGCATAAAAAGCTTGGAAATGAAGTAGTTTTAATCCTACTTTTGCTGCATGAGAATAATCCGATTTCACTCTCCGTAAACAATGGCATTGGTAAAAGGCAATAAAAGCGGAATAAAAGGGTGAACCTCTCCCTAATTCACTGATTACCGTTTACGTACCGTATTTCCGAAAATTATTTCCCCCCCCCCCAGATTAACTCCCCCATATTAAAAAATTAAATTCACCCTGTTTTTTCATTTTTCCTTTGAAACAATAATTCCCCAGGGGAGTAATTTCCGGAAATACGGTATTAGGAGGATGAAATGAAACAAAGGTGCTGGGTTATGTCTGTGGGTGGGTGGAGAGTGAATAAACTCATAAAACCTTAAAGTTTAAGCTTGGCTTTCTCAATGTGTATTTTCCCTGGAGAAAATAGCGTTGGATATTGGATGTAATAATGTTTTATGAAGTAAGGAAGGAAGGGGTACGGCAGAACGGTTGGGGTCGATGGATCGATATCTTTGAGCTCTTTCACAACACACACAATTGCTAGAAATACGGTTACTACTTATCCACCCATTCCTAACAGGATAAGGAAAGGAGGGGAATAGGCCGGGTTTGTTCGGGTTTTAGGTGACTCTTTCTCAACCAGCCAACCCTATCAAACGTCCGCATAAAATACACAACAGTTTCGATTATTACATCTTCCCAAAAACATGAGAGAGCCACACTACTTTCTTAGCTGAAGTTTGAGAGTCTCATTCGGTGAGTATAATTATTTTCAAAACTTTCTCAGGATCTTGAAGAAAGAGAAAGATCTGGGTTGGGTGGGTCTTGAAACAGTAAATAGTTACATTTAGTCAACAAAAGTCAAATCAAAACCAGAACCAAAGGGGAACCACTTGGGTATGAAATAGAAATACTATTTTAAACAAATAAAGATTACCAATAGGTAAATGTTCTGGTTCAATAGAATTAGGTATAAGATGCTCAGGTTTACAATTTCACGGCTTTGCATAGATAAGGTAGTAAAACTCTGCTAAAGGTGATAGAAACTGACTGTTGCCGTGTAGGATTTCTTGCGTTTTTTATATGAAAAAGGCCGGTCATAACTAGCTGATCTATGCTTAACTAAAGTGGCTGTGATAACGTCATTCTATGCTGGAATTTAGAATCTGGAATAGTACCATCTTTATTTTATAGCTGTGGGCTCTGGTACAAATGTACCCTACAAAAAGGAAAGACTCCCAGGAAATCCACCTAATTCCCGTCTCAGTCTCATGCTAGTATTTTATGAGTAGTTTTTATTTATGAGATCAAAGCCATAAGAGTAAGTGCGAAGGGATCATTTATACAGTTGTTTTCATCCTGGTACCTTTAGGTATATTTTGCATTAAAAGGTGCTCAAAAGAGGTTCACCGTGAAGTAAACCCTTACCCAACCATGATATATTCTTTTATCATAAACTACTTTTGATTCTGTTGTTGTTATTGTCGGTCGAGGGAGAGGAAATATAAGGAACCCTTGGCGTTGTTGTTCCATGAAACTGAGGCATCAGCTTTTGTTTAGATTATATCCGTTCATATTTCAGTTTATTTCAGTTTTGCAGCTGAACCTTTTTTGACAAGCTCAGAAATGGTATAGGATTTGGGTTAGTTGTTGTTTGAACTTATGCTAGAACTAACCGGCTACGGCTACAGGCCTCATCTTTTTATAGTTGACATCGACGATAAAATGATACAACATTTGATGCAATGCAGTTCCTGAATCCTGATTTCAAGGCCTGCAAAAGTAGTCATCGACAGTCCAACTAACAGACACGGTCGGAAACCAAACTGGAGTTCTTACAATTATTCTGCTTACTATTACAGGAGTTTAGTAGTCCGAAAGCACTTGGAATCGGAGCTTGCGATAAACCTTTTAATAGACTGACTAGCGACAAGTCGCCCGATTAGGTTGACTGACAGTGATAACTTTGTTCAATATAGTGAAGCAAAGTTAGTAAAAAAAATTGTTGTTAAAGCATCCTTTAAAAGGCTAGGCTAGATTTGACAAAGTCAACTAAAAGTAAGACGGACGACGTTAAAAGATATAGTACAGCAATTGGATCTGGTATCAGATATTGTCAGTAATAATATTCCAAAGTCCGTCTGTATTTGGATGCCGTATTTAATAATTAAATAAACAAAAGATAAGCATCCTTGTAAATAAATAATTAAAATAACCTAATAAGCAGAACAAATGGAATTCTGCATGCATGCAGATTCTAGCACGTACTGGGACTTGGGACAAACTATGACAGGAGATTATAGGGATGCTTTATTTCATTATATCTTCCTACTTTCTACTATAGGTTGTCGAAGTTACTTTAAGAAAAAGTTTAACCAGAGCTGTCATTATGACCCTTTTAGTTTTAATTAAATAGTACTTTTTGTAACTCAGGCTGTGTAAAGGGATATGTTGAAGAGGGTGTTGTCAAGACTTGTAACTTCAATTTAACCAACCCATGTCATAGCCTTTTTTATTAGTTCTAATGAAACAAACAAACAAGGAGATGCCTAAATAGCTGTCTAGGATGCAAATAGTTGAAGTACTAAACTGTTTCATAGAGATCCAGTAACATTAGCTAAACTGCATCTTAACACGAGTACGAGACGCTTGATAAATGGGCTAGGGCTGTGTCTCTGTAAAGTACACATAAATTAGGGTCTTCAATTTGTCTTCTTGTCAGGGAATTGGGATGCAAATTGGGAATTAAAGAACTAAAAAGTATCCAATATTTAAGTCATTGTTATATTTCAAACCAACTCAGTCCCAACTTCCTTGAAAAGGGTCAATTATTATATGTATTTTCGTTTTGTATGCTTCAGGTCAAAATGTCTTTCCGCTACACCGAAGCAATAGTTTGCAGACTTCCTGATGACCTTTCGTCAAAAACAGACTTGCGGAAATGTCGAAAGGAATTCGAACAGTTTATTACTCTTCTTAGAGATACTGGAGTGGTAAATTAAGTTACTTTTGTCATATCTTTTTGGAAACTAAAGTTATAAATATCTTATGGCGCAGTTTATATGGAATTAATATGATTTCAGGACGTGATAGAGCTACCCCCACCGGAGCAACCCAACCAGTCCCCTTTTGTTGGTGATGTTTGTTTTGTAATAAACGGCATGGGAATCATCTCTCGTCCAAAAGAAAACCAACGAGAGGTAATTATTTGGAAAAAACTAGTTAGAAACTGTTGATTCTCTATCTCGAACCCCGACGGTTCCTAAGATTAATGTTTGAAGCTATGCATGAGAAAATTGCTACTTGTAGTACATTCTAAACATCTAAACATGAGTAAATTACTTTACCTTCGTTATCCTAGCTCAATTCCAGAGGTTTCTTTGGGAAGAGTGGACTATGCATGCACGTTAAACCGTTAACTCAGAAATTGTGCAGATGCAGACAAAGGAATAAAATGAATGGACTTTTTTTATTGTATGAAATTCTTAATTATTTCAGATGACCTCGATGATCAGAGTAGTTTTAAAAAAGGAGCTGGAGATTCCTATTGTGGAAATTGAAGATGAGGGGATTCTACTGCATGGGGGAGATGTTCTTTTTACAGGTAATAACTAAACATGTAGTCATTACTCCAGCTCAGAGCATTATCTAGCTTACTTTGCATAGACTTGCAGGCTTAGCAGTGGAACATGATGAATTGGCTGGAAAAATTAGTTATTTCTTAAGGGATGTCATGTGAAGATAATGATCTTCATGAATGAGGAATCTGCAGTATGAAACTAATTAAAACATGCTCCTATAAACGTTGACGGTTAACGCGAGAGCCTATTATGTGGCTTTTTTTGCATGCGTTTTATTTTCCATGTCGTATTCGAGTATGATATTTTAAAATAAAATGTATAGCAAAGCTATCCCCTTGCGTGTAGACTTCGTTTTGAAAACCATCGCTGATTGCTGTAATTTATTACTGTTGGCGAATAGATTACTAACCTTATCGATTTGCTTTAGGAAAGGAGCTATTTGTAGGAATTTCCAACTTTACTAATGAGGCAGGTGCTCTGTTTGTGGCCAACACTTTCCCAGAGCTACCTTGCAGTCCTATTAAGGTATTTTACCAATTTTAAAGCTCTAAAACAAGTGTATATTTGACTTTTTGAAGTAAAAATGTATTTGGGTTAAAAATTGAAATGTATAATTAGGTCCCAGCCGAGAAAAACCTTTCCGATTTCGTGAACATGGCTGCACCTGGAATAATTTGTGTTGGAGGCACAAAAGATTCACAAGACGTTATAAAGGTACACTATAAGGAGCTGATCTTGGTCGTTGTACCAAATTAAGTTATCATATTTATGTTTTAAATACTCTTACTAATAATCTTCAGAGAATCGAGAGAAAAGCCAGCTTCCGTTATGAAACCATAACTCTTCCAAATGAGTACATCTCAGAAGTGATGTGTGTAAATGGATCTCTAATTCATCTGACCTCACAAGAGAAGATTTTTGCTGACAAATTACTATATTTACTCAAAAAGACCATTGAAATTGACGAACTCGCGAAGCTACCCGTGAATTTTTCTCGATTGGCAATTATGCTGAACAAATCCAGGTTGAAGAGTATTGTGTGAAGCGTCAGGGATGAAAGAAAGTCAAATAATTATTTTTGAATACGCTTATTTGCACGTCCTTGTATAGAATATAGTAGCATCAGCCGTCTAATCGAAAGAAAATATCGCATGAGATGAGAGGAATGATTAATTACAGGTTTTAAGAGCCAAAGACACAGGTTTACGTATGAGATGAGAATAAGAATGCTTCAGAAATAGAGAGATGTTTCTACACAAAGTATTAAATTAATTCCAGCTTGTTTGGTAATTTTGGAATAAAATGTTTTCTATAAGCATAAAGTTATAAAATAATACTGTCAACTGGGAGAAATGGATATGATTCCGCTAATACACGCTCAACTCATAGGTTGCTATTTTAAACATGAAACCGTAGATTGCCTGAAGTTATGCTTTTTATGCCAGCAGTATTATAATATGATGTAAATTGTCTACAAAAATATGATTCGAAACGTCAACTGCATCCTTATGATTCCATGAAACATCCAGTTTGTGATATGTATTCTATATTACGATAATTTAGTGCTTTAATATAAAGTTGTATTAAACCATAAGTTTCCCATGTTTTCGTGACAATTTTATCAGAGAAGATTGGGTTTCATTTTTTGTGATTGCCTTTGCTGGCCTGCAGTAGTAAACGACAGTTTTAAATCCAAATAAAGAAGTTATTCTTTGTCACCATCAAATGCCCAGTTCTTGTCAATGTATTTCCTGCAAACAGATTCATGCAAGCAAGCAAGAGTAAGATACGGAAACTGCAGATGCATCTTTATTTTTTGCTGCAGCTTAAATCCGGTCATTGTCACTGAGATCAGGTTGTTCAACCTATTTTAAATCTGAAAATTGGTCTGAACTCAATTTCAAGTAGCTATGCTAATGGAATTAAATGAAACCAAAGTTTTAATGATATACAGCGTAACAGGGGGTTATTTTTAATGCCATGAGTTAAAGAGTACTTTTACTTAGTAAATGAACGTAAGATGAACTGAAACATCATGCAGCTTCTTTCTAGCCAAGCCAAAGCCGTCTAAAAAACTAGATATTTCGTATTTGTTATTGGATTTGATTGGATTCTATGACTTAACATTACATTGTTCAACTAAAAGACGAACAAGCATTACTTCCCCATGCATGATACGCTCAGGTTGTTAAACGCTATATGATACCAACTGCTATACGATTCAATAGCCTCCGATGACTGTCTTAATTCGTAAGATCTCTACCAACCATAATACCTGTAAAAAGTAAATTATGCTTTGATATGATGTTTACGTTTAGAAGTTCAACTCAACTTTGTATAGCCTTCTTAATCTAACGGTAACGGTACTCCATCCAAGCCTGATTTAATAAAGTTACTCATTCAACTGCGACAAAGCTAGTCTTAAAATCCTCTCCCGTTTCAATAATCATGGAATCCCTAAACGCTTGGAAAGTTTTCATACTCTTGCTAGGATTAATCGTTCTATGTCAAGCTAAGGTTCCGTTTCGGAACAAGAGACAAATAGGTACAGGGATTACTTTCGCTATCCCAGGGCTAAATCTCCTCCAAGGAAATTTTGGTGGTAACAGCAACGCTGGTGGAAACCTATTCGGTATGCGGACATTCACCAGAACCATCGTTTCCACAGGTTAGAAGTGGTATGGTTGCATCATTGTTGTTTTAGGTCACGTACGCGTAGTTGACTACTCAGCGTCATACCTTTACACCTTAAGAAATACAAAAGCATATACTTACTTTCTTAATCCATAGTTGCGACTGTGACCACGGCCAGCTTCAGAACTTGCACAACGTCTGCAGCCGCTTTGACGGCATGTGCAGGTCGGCGTCGACGGGATGCCGCCGATGACTTAAGTAACATAGGCGATGATCTTTCCAACGCTATTGTGGAGCCTACTCCAGTTATGCAGCTTATTGTAGGGACTACAACAATATCTGATCCAATTGCAGTCTCAGAATACTTGGATGCCCACAAGCTATCAAGTCAGTCAGTAATTTACCCTGATAACTTTGACCCTTCAACCCTGACTGGATCTGAATATGAGGACAGTAGCACTACTATCCTTTACCCATCGGGAGATCTTCAGACCTCTGATGATGTAGACGCCACTACGGAATACCCTATCGATGACCAACAACAATCTGGGACACAGCCTACTCCGGAGAAAGACGAATCTGTCGATAAGGCAAGACTAGGGTTGGGACAAACAACTACGGTCACAACGATCATTCGCGTAACGTCAGTAGCAACTACTATTGCTTCAGGCACAATGGCCACATTATCCATTACTTACGCAGGCTGTCTACCAAATTCATTACCTGTTTCTGGATTATCTTGCTAAGCTGATGAGAGAGTAACCTAAAAGGTTGTGCTATTATTTATCTCAATATTATATTATTTAAACTATTTATTGCAGATCAACAGTAAAAATGATTGGCCTAACTTTAATTTTTGTTATAAATACCAGTAAATTAATAAAAGTTCTACCTGGAATCTTAAGCCGTGTTGCAATTAACAACGGAGGCGTATTTTCTAACGTATCATATTTAAAGTCGTAGTTAAATTAAATCTTACTTGAAATTTTGAATCGATTAAAATTAAGGTTCTCAAAAGGATACAATTTAATAAACGTATATTATAATATTACAGTGCATTTACATAATTCGACACCATTTCAAAGAAATGCCTTAGATGAAGTAGAAGAGCTAGCAATAAGTGCGTCATCATTGTCTTGATGGTTAGTATTAGTAATAATGATTTTAGAAATAAATTCAGGATTCGTTGAGACCGACTCGTTCATTGAAGACAGTCGACGATTTAACATCACACAGCGAAATATCTGAACAAATAAAACTAATTAGTCACAACTACATAGTATTATCTAAGTCATACCATAACAAATGGCCCAGATATTTTATTTATATTATTAAATTCTTTTATGTTATAGCAAGACGTACCTGGTCATCGATGTGTTTTAGAACCTGCTTGTTATTATATTTTTGATTGTTATCATGAAACAATACCATTCCATCTCGCTGATTGATTTTAGCATAAATTTCCCCAGACTGGATCTGATTTTAGATAACATTACATTAACTACTGTCTCCAACTTTTCCGTACTTAAATAGAATGAATTGTGTGTCTAATTAAACTGACCATGTTTCTCAGATGTATTTCGGCTTCTTGAGCAGAATTAAGCTGAGTTCTTGCAGCCACATCAGACAGACTTAACGTCAAGAAAGTCTTGGTCAAGCGCTGGATATTCAATTTTGTTTGAGCAGAAATTAACTGCTTAATTAGGCCAGAATTATGGTCCCTATAAAAGTTTGAACTGCACAGTTAATTTTTTCTTAGGAACTTAAATAGATTTCCTGCATGCTTACTCTCATGCCTATAAATACTTAGCTAAAAATGATCAGATATTTAAATACCTTCTGTACGTCTCAATGTGTCGATTTATTACAGTTTGCAATTCATTTGGGGACGATGATTGAAAAGCTGGAATCAATTCTGTGTATGCAGCAGAGACAGGTTTCAATACTCTAAATATCCCAAATAAAGCATTTTTAGAGATCTGCATGCATAATGATAATACTAGCCAAAATGAAAAAACAAACAAAAAAAAAAACAAATATCAAGTATCTAATCAAACCTATTGACAATCTGTACAGCAGATTTGTGAATATTTGGAACATCTCCCAAGTGAATCAACGAATAAAGGATGAATTTCTTATAAGCTTCCAACATGACATGAGATAAAGTCGTAGCTGGAATTCGAATACAGGCTTCCATAAAAAATATCCCTTCCGCGTAGTTTTTAAGAGCAAAATGGACAAGTCCTGAGTAGTAGTAGTACAGTAACAAATTTAGGCTCTCTGAATTTTGAAGCTGTAATTATTTCAAGAAGATTAAAGTCAATGAATCCTTTCCCTGCTTATTATATTCCAACTTAATTACTTAGATGTATCTTGTCTTACATCATTAGTAAAAGAGTCAATGTCATCAATGAGAAAGGGAACGGCCGCTTTGAGAGTTTGCGAATCCAAACATAACTGTAACAGGAATGAATGGACTGCTGTCAACTGCTTTGTATTAACTTGCAGTTTAGAAATCACAGAGGAAAGTAAATTAATCCCTAGAATAGTCTGCCGGCGAGATTGTAAGACTTCGCATATTTTCGAGCAGATCTGGGTAACTGCAAAGTACATAAAAACCACCGAGATGAATACAAGCCCAAATCCCACCCTAACTAAAAACTTTCTAACTCTACGATCATTTTAGTTATTGTTTGTAAAATACTCACCAACACTGGCAGGTGCTTGGATCACATTGTTGTCCACATTGTCAACAAAGTTGGCAAAAAGTACGAGAAAGTTTTCAAAGTTTGGAATAAATTCTGTGGATCTACTTTTTGCATAAAGCACATGCAACATCCCCACCGGCAAGTTTTCTTCCTGCAACTGAGTAAAGAGTGACTGAAGGATCGTGTAAGAACTTCGGGAAAGTAGATCCGATGACTTATGCAATTTGTCCAGCGCAAGTAGGGCTAAAAATTAAACAACGCAGCGATTATTAGTAATTAGATAATTAATTACAAAATACAAAAACAACAAACCATGTCGGGAATTAATTAATTAACACAAACAACGACGATAACCCTTCCATCGATAAGCCAAAACGACCCCGTTTTTAAATTGTAATTGAGACAGACAAAAAACTTACTGGCATTGTAATTTCTGCAGTGAAGGAGAAATTCACCGCGTTGGGCTTCCGCTGACTGCATTTTTTTTTACTTTTTAATTCAAACTGCTCAGTAAACCTTGATTTTGGCTTCTTTCCGGCTTAATCGAGGACAGAAAAAACTGTAAAAATACAAAATTAAACGGCTTTTTTAGGCTGATTTGAAGGATTTATACTTTTGAAGTTTTAGAACTGCGGCGGCTACGAGAGAGCTAATATTCTTGCTAAGCTGCGGCGGCTGAGGAGTAAATATATTTTGTAATCCGGCGGAAAAGTTACGTCAGATTGGCACATGGGAAACCTCCTCTTTCTTCTCAAAACATCGCACCACAAACCACAACAACACAACTTCTCTTCTTCAACATTTAATAACATTTTTTCCAGAAGATTCCTTCTTTTTTTTAAAATTCTGTCGGAAGTTTCCAAATTTTGGGCTACGACTACGAGTGACGTTAATTATTATTTCACAAAAGTCCAGCCGTTTAAGCAGAGCAGAAGAGGTTGATACGGTAAGGACAGGTTGCGTGAGCCAATTTAAAATCAATCAGCATAAATAACTAGAGCCAGAGCGTCTGAGGAGGTCATAGGTCACCGCCTAGCAATTTTAAGGGTGCTGACCCATGATCTCAGCGGTGACCTGTGACCTCAGCCGCTCGAGTTGTAGTAGTTTCTTAAAATTAAAATGCACCGCAGGGCAGCTTCGTGATTACTTTAATATCTTTGACTGACATGAATGGCTTGTTATTTTGCAGGGCCAGCCGTAGTAAAAAATTTGCAATTATGGATACTGACATTACAATTCTGCGGAAGAGGCCCATGAAGGCTTCTGCACTGAAGACTGAACAGGTAAGATTGGGATTGACCGTATGTGTTAAACTAGCTGGCAGATGGTGTAATTTGGTTTAAAATGGGATATATAGGCAGTGAATACGGCTCGCCGAAGTGGAGCAGATATCGAGACGAAAGAGAAGTTTGGAGCCGCTCAGAACAAGCATCAAGGTACCACAATGAACGTTGCTAAATTGGACCGTGAAACAGAGGAGCTTAAACACGATAAAGTTCCAATGGAGGTCGGAAAGCTTATCATGCAGGGACGGCAGAGTAAGGGCCTCTCACAAAAGGATTTGGCTACGGTGAGCTAAGTACTTTAATTGGTAGGTAAATTAAACGACGGATTTCAATTAATTCTCGGTAATTACTTATTGGTTGCAGAAAATCTGCGAGAAACCACAAATCATCGGGGATTATGAGGCAGGTCGAGGTATTCCAAACCAGCAAGTCTTGGGAAAGATTGAAAAAGTTATTGGAATGAAGCTTCGAGGTAAAGACAAAGGACAACCGTTGTTGCCCCCTGGGAAAAAATAAGAAATTTCTGATCAATCCAGCTTTTGTATGTCCTGATTTCTTGGTTTAATAAAGCCTTAATAAATAATCATTAGCTGTACTGTAAAATAAAAGGCTGCAGGACAAATAAAATCAGAATTTCTTCTCAGGGGGCGCCTCGTAACTAATTAGGCTATTTAAGTACGCTAGAACTGCATCTATTATAAAATTCCACTACGTTGTATTTTAAATCATTATTACTAACCATCAGCGATTGCTCATCATCCCATAATATTGTCATTTTACTATAACGAGCTGTGGCATGTAAAGGTTATGAATTATTCGAAGTTCAGTTGATGCCCAGATTAATAAATTTTACGCAATGAACAAAAGGATGTATTTAACTAAACTAGACTATCTTGTACCTTTGGGTTTTGGTACTGCCAATAAAAACTAGAACTGATTTCTTTTTATTTGAAAATTAAGTTTACTGTATAGTGCCAAACAATTGCATCGCCTTTCATAGTAAATTTAAACAAAGCATTCTAGAGATTAATCGAATCTAAGAGGAAAAGTCTCTACTTTCACTCCTTCTGCGGTGATTATGTTGAGAATGATTCCATCTCCAGTGTGAATGTCTCGCTCGGCAGCGGAAGTGAAAACATCCTTGGTAATTTTCACAGCTCGTTCTAAAGTCAGCGGCTCAGTAGGCTTAACAGACATGTTCTTCAAACCAATCTGTAGAAAGTAAAAACGTTACTTATTCTGAATAAACAAGAAAGGTCACAGTAAAGCGGCTTTATATAAGATAAGCACTAACCTGGCTGTCCAACAGGGGCTGTAATAACGCTCCAGAGGATCCACCGGCGTGATAAGTTCCCAATTCACAATGCCCAACAGGATCATAACTGTAAATGACTCCTTGCCCTTTCTCATCTAAACCAGCCACAACATTGGAAACGTAGTATGGGAAAAACCTTCGATTGTAGAGCATGGTGGACAGCATTTGAGCAACGGCTGCAGTAGACATTTCCTTCAGGTGCTCATGAGTGTACAGCTAGAAAGTCATAATAATAATAATTATAACCCTATAATTGCGAATTACGACTGTATATTACATTTTCCTTAAAAAGTGTCATACCTTCATGCGAGCTTCCACGAGTCTCGTAAGGCTCAAAACATCACACCAACATCCCGACGCCCCGAGGACGGTTACTTTATTCAAAATATGTAGTTTATCTTGTTCCCTGGTTAAAATGGAATAACCACTGGACAGCCTTGTATCCGATGCAATCACGGCAAATCCAGGCCCTCCGATAGCAACGATACTCCTAGATAAATATTAAAATAATATTCTGGTCAGGTCATAGGTCATACTCTGCTGACATGACCTGACATTTTGATTGTATCACCTTCATACAATCAAAATGTCAAGAATGTAAATAAATGGATAACCATACCCTCCATTATCAGTGTAAGGCGAGAATTGATGCTGAACCGGACCCTCTCCAATCTCATTGTAGATAAGTCGACTTGAACTCATTACTGACATTTTTCGGACTCAAATTTCCAATGCAAAAACAAGAAAGGAACCCTTCAATTTCTTTCTTCTCTTCACAAACTCCAAACTGCAAACTCTAATGTAGAAAATGGGCTTATCTACTCCGCGACTTACTTTCAAGAAGGCTTATCAAAATGCTTATCAAATCACAAACAAATTTTGGATAACGTTCGGTTCGGTCCACTTTCTTCCGGTGGTTCAACCAGTTTCAAACTTTTGCATTGTCACTTTCTTCAATCGCGCATTGTAAATAATTTTTTATACCTACAAACTGGCATAAAATAGTCTCTCTTGTTAAAAATATTGGCGGGTAGTTCAATCCGGCGTTCTTTTTCATTTTCGTTCTAACTTCCGAAAAATCAATATCAATTTCGAAACGTTAATTAATGGTAATTTTGTAGTTTAATATCAGTTAATTTTTATGCATTGGACGCTCAAGATAAGCACGATTGGATAAGGTAAGATTTGTGTGTTTTTGAGCTGGTTTTGTACGATTTATTAAAGATTCCCTTAGGCGTCTCTTATTGTTTCCAATTGTATTTATTTACAAGAGAATCCAATGCTATATTTATTTATATATTTTTGTCCATGGTTTACAGATAGTTTGCAATTTACGGTGGAGTTGAAGACTTGTTTTTTGTCAACCTAATCGTCAGTTCAGTGGGAATTATTTTGAAGAGTTAAGACAGACAAAGGCGGTGTGTGTTTGAGACAGACCAATAATAAGCAAAATGGTATGTTTATTTTTATTTATTTTTTGAATGCGATTGAGGATTTTTTTAATTTTTGATTTTTTAAATATTTTTAGCTATTCTACTCCTTTTTCAAATCCCTTATTGGGAAAGAGGTGGTTGTGGAGCTTAAAAATGATCTCGCGTGCGTAATAATTATGTCATGTTTTGTAATTTATCTAATTGTTATAAAGATTTTATGTTGAAGATTTTGTTTTTTTAGTATATGTGGAACTCTTCATTCTGTTGATCAGTATCTTAATTTAAAAATGACCGAAATCAGTGTAACAGATCCGGACAAGTACCCTCATATGGTAAGAATATGTGTAATGTGACTTTGCTGCAGGTTTTTTTTTATTAAAAAGTTGTAATAGTGAATTGTTGTGTATGATGCAATTTTTAGCTTTCAGTGAAAAATTGCTTCATCAGAGGATCTGTAATAAGATACGTTCAGTTACCTGCCGATGAAGTTGATACTCAGTTGCTCCAAGATGCTGCAAGAAAGGAATCTGCACACTCTAAGCAGTAGTGTCTAAGAACTTTGGCAGTGATTTGTTAAATGAACTTTAAGTTAAGCGTTATGAAATGAAATCTGTTGTACTATTTTGGTATAAATACTATGATGTGGGTGTGACGAGTTTATTACAATAGAGTAGGCGGCTTCCGTAGTAGGTCTTGTTTTTGTTTACCTTTCTAAAGAATAAAAAGTGTTTAAGTTAAATTGAATGGAACCATTGCATTACTTTGTTGTTTGTGATGTGATTTTGAAAATTCAACATTAACATCACATCATCCTCCCTCATCGGTTGTGGTAGTTATTTTAGAGTTGGTTTTGTAATATATTATCAATCGTAAACGTATAATAATAACATGAAAGATTTTGTTTTTAACCAAAACGACACACGTACGTATGCTAATTTTCAGGGTAACTGCTTTTTGCCTACAGTCTTCTTTCTTCTTCCTTCCCTTCGTATTTAATCTTATTTCAGAATTAAACTCCTTGTTAGTGACATGCATGAACTAAAGTGTTTGCAGTCAGCAGCAGTTCTCAGTACGTCAAACCAAAATTAGAAGGAAGGCAAAACAAAAAAAAATCAGTAATGTTCGTGCCTCTTGTGTCTGTCTTTTTTCGTCAGGTTCACCAAGCAAACTTTAAAATATGTCTAGGGTTTTATTATAATTTAAGCAATGGCTGTATCTGAAACAGCGATAACATTATTTTTAAATAGCGATATCAAAATCAAAGTCTACCTTTTTGTTTCCTAAAATCTAACTATAAACCAAGCCATCTAATTTCCATGCGCTACTCATACAAGATGCAACAAAGCCATATAATTAAGTCCAATTTAACATGATCTTTCAGCAGACGCTGCTCTATTCTCTCTAATTCTAATACTTTTAAAATACTTCTCAGAATTCAGAAAAGTATATGTCCATGGACAGTGTTTAAAAAATGTCCTCCATAACAAAACCTTGTATATACCAGCATTTGTCGCCTTCCAAGGTGTGTAAAATCAAACGCCTGGAAATGCTTTGTGTCTGAAGTCTGAAGCACTTCCTTCCGTAAAAAGCAGCATGTCCTTAAAGTGATAATATATAAGTTGCAGTAAAAAGAAATAAGGATCAGAATAACGTATATTATTATAAAGGAGCTAAGAAAGTAATAAAAGTTCAAAGTCACACTCCGTGTGGCATATATTTCTCCTATAAAAAAGGCATAAGGGGCGATCAAAAGACTTTCGAAAGGGGGATCCAAATCTAATCTACAAAATGCTCTATAGAATAGACAAAGTCGAGCAACTAAGTGAAGCTCTCCAACTGAAACTGAGACTGCTGTGCTTGCTTACCGCAGTCCGGAAATAATTCCCCTCTTTCAACAGTTTCTTTAAATAATTACCCTGCCTTTCTCTGTTAAAAATTAAAATTTACTCCTGTTAAGCATTTTTCCCTTCTAATTTCCCCTGAGGAATTATTTCTGAAAATAGGGTGGTTTTAAAATTCTCCCTCAGCCTAGCTTCCTATTAAAATGCAAGAGATCTTCTTTCACAAATTCTCTGTTTCAAAGTCCTCAAGTGAAAGTCTCAGGTTCGGAAGACTAGTAGATGAGAATAGGACGAGGGATGCATAGACGAGGCAACGAGGCTGACGTTGGATTTTTATTATCTCTGAAAGAATTTTAAGAGGGGATAAAAAAAGCTATAGGGAATTCCTTACTCATGCTTTCCCGTGTTTCCTTACTTTTGGATGCTTTCTTATCTATATTTCTGAATAAGGCATAAGGAAAGTCCTGAATATTTTGCATTTCCCCTTGATTTTGAGTTATGCTGCATAAAGAACCCAGAAAGTCGTCACGAAACAAAGGGGAAGAATATGTAGACCGTAATCTTAATATAAACGATACGAGCTTTAAAAAATATTTTAAATTATTAGGTTTAAAATTATTTCACAGACAGGTAAAAGCTTGCTTTACTTTATTACTTTTACTACGATACATACGTTGTGTCAAGATTGTAAGTTATTGTCTGGTAAAGCAAAGGATTATTACTACACTTTTTCAGACTTTTTTGGACACCACGATGCGATGCATGCCAATTTCTAATAAAAAGGTTTGCATGCACGAGTAACAAATATTAGGTATTGGATTGGATGGAACACTAGAATAATGATAGTTCCGGATTGGAGTTTTGGGTTGTTGAAGTGTATGCATAGTGTAATAAATTGATTTGTAATTTTAGTCTAAAAATGACAATCCAGGTAACAGCATTGATTTCATGACTGACTCCGGAGAAAGCATGAATCTGTGAATCTAAGTAGGTAGTAAACTGTATGTACATGTTAGCTATATAATTTTTCAATCGAAGTAGAATAATCCAGATCCAATCGTTCTTTATAACTCCACAAAAGATAAAGGCTAATATTATTACCATGGGCTATCTTTTGTGATGAAAGTTGTCTTGAGATTGGAAAGGGAAGTTCTGGCCTGGCAGGGGTTGAAGGTGGTCGTGCTGGTAGTAATAGCGATGATAGTAAAGTGAACTTTTATAGTGTAAAGCTAGTGAAAGTACACACCTATATACTTGTATTTCTAGCTCCAAGGATGCGGCTCATGTCTCTTGAGAATCCAATAAAGAAGTATTGAGAGTTTAGCTGGAATAGGCTTAGAGATCCCTTTGTTCATGCCGGATTTTGTTAGATATTTGGGGATAAGTTAGTATATAAGAAAGTGAAAGCAGCAGAGGATTGGACTTTGGTTTATTCCACATATATTAGGACATGATATTATGAACTTCTACTCGCTACGATACGTTACGATCATACTTTATAATACTACTGCTAGGTACAAGAACTGAAGATGGGATTTATTTTATTTTTCATATATATTAAGGACTACAGGTTTTAGCTGGGTTTAAAGTAAAGTTGGATGGTTTTCTGGAGGATTTCCGACAGACTTTTTTTCCCTTTTGCTGACTAGCATTTTTTATTATGTTGATCTAGATGGATGGATATGAACAGGGTTGGTTCGGTTGACACTCCTTGTTGTAAGGATTTACGGATGTATGGAGGTTGTCGGTCGGAAAAGGTTATAGTTTAGTCAGTTCTATTACTGCCGTGAGTAAGAAAGAGGGTTTTGTTGGGGTGGTGGACTGTAGACTGGACTATAGAAGATTACATTTTTGACTGATCTCAAGGGTCTGTGAAATAAGAATTCTGCATGAGGTAGAGCTTGTCGATCGGATTGATTTGACTGTAAGAAGGCAGAAGTTCAGTGGCTGAAGAACTAGTATGGTGGTGGTGATGATTTGGAGGGTGATTTTCTAAACTTTGCAGTTCTGGACCGGAATCGTCAAGGGGCTCTAGACCGTTGCTATCATCCAGGGAAAGTTCCGAACTACAGAAACTCTCTCCTGAGAAATGGATATAAAACTTATGCTATAACTACTAGTATTTTATGTTGAATATGGAAAGCAAACTTTAGCAGTAAAGAAAGTAGAAATTTTTTAATTAACTAACCTCCAGGTGAATATGGCATATTTGGATTTAAAGGTTGAGACCCAGAAGGCGTAAATGGATCGTCGGATTGTCCCTCGAAATAATGACCGGAAGGTTCTGACGATGAAGTATCACTTTTATGCTTCTCATCCTTATCTTTGGAAGAGTCTTTATCGCCTTTAGAATCTGTATCTTGCTTAGCCTTTCTTTGAAGTTTTTTCATCTTTGCCCTTTGATTTTGAAACCATACTTGGACAACTCGAACGCTAAGGCCTGTTTCTTTGGCGAGAGCTTCCCTAACCTTAGGAATGGATAAGAAGGCGTTTATAAATTGTTGCCAAATGCCAAAATAAATATGACTTTTGATCCGATAAAGTAGAGTAGGACAATGGATCAATTGATCTGCAGGGACAAAAGTACATGCTATTTTTCACCTAGAGGCTTACTTTTCGACATGGTTTTGGACTGATTTCAAAGGATGCTTTGAATTGTCGTCGTTGTGCAGAGGTTAGTATTGTCCTCGGTCTTTTTGGCCCTCTTCTACCATCCCGAGGACGACTATTTTCATCTCCAATCACATCATCACTTCCTAAAAAAACAAATAAAGCTAAGTATCCTCGCATGTCCAGTTGGGAAGGCTAATCCTTCCAAATCAATGAGTGACCTTTTCTGAATCATGAAACTTTGTACTCACATCACGCAATCTTTCAATAAAGCTTTTTAACTTGTGTCTTAATATGTAAGTAGCAGTTTTACCAACCGCACGATTTATTTCTAATCGAAAAGTGATAAATATAGAACGCCCATTCAACTGCCGTTGTTTTGCATAGTGGTTTTGGTAATTTCATGTAAAAGCGTTAAACATTTCCGTAAAGTAGAGTAGGATTTTCGACACGGGAGAGAAAATTACTGTAATAAAAATGTGATAATCATACCTCTAGGGCTATTTGCCTGCTGAAGAAGGTATAGTTCTTTTTCGAAGTCTGCACGACAAAATATTTGACTCCCACGAAGGATGAACTGCTCGCCTTTTTGAAGGGGGGAGAGACAAGCAGTACAGACGAAACAGGCCAAATGAAATACTTGACTCTGAAATATGATAAGTTAAACCTTCATAAGCACCAATACATTCATCATTAATGTATTAAATTCATAGCTCTGGAGATTTGTTTCTTTAACATATTGATTCTAGTACTGAACTATATGTACATTCTTGCCAACTTCCCCTCAATTATTTATTGAAGCTTTCTTTCAACAATATTCATTTTTAAACTCTCTGCAAACGCGTGTAGATCTATTAAGAACTTTAATTTATACTTTGAGTTTGGCAAGATACTTAATAGCTAATAATATACAAGTTACAATACAATGGGACTTTCTACTTTCACTCAACCACAATATTCACTGCTAGACTTGCAATAAATTATTGGATATTTCAATGTTTTTATTAATATTTCATATGAGGCCCAACACATTCGCCGTTTTAGACCAGCTCTTTAAGGCTAGAATTAAAATGCAAGGTTTCTAATTGCTTAAATACATAGATATAAAGATTAAATAGATGGATATGCTTGCAAGAATATGAATAAAACTCAAGTACCTACTATGAATTGAATAAATGGATATGGATTGTGGTGAATACGAGAAGAACTCCAAACGCTATTCTTTTAGATGTATTTTTCATTTAGAAGACAGAAATATGGCTAAACGCAGTTGGAGTTCTAAAGTATGGAACAAGTACCAAACCAATTCCTCTGCTCACGCCACAAAATCCATCTGTCTCAATGAAAATGTCATAGTAAGATATCCTACATGTTAGAGAAAGTAGCAGAAGAGCTGAGCTGAGAGGCTGAATGAATATTCTTCTACGATTTTCGTGAAACTCGTGAATGTTTTATGCTAAAATTACTTATGAGAAGCACTTCAAGCTCATCATAAATGCACACGGCATTCGAATTATGGAAAACCATTAATTCATTCGTAATTGTAACTGTTCTGCTAATATCACATGGAAGGTCTAATTCTTGATATTTAGGGTCAATCTCTTAACCATAAAAACATTATGTACCCATCCATCAACCCTCAAATTTCTGCTACCAATACTTCATAATAACTTCTGCTAGTGCTGGATTTAGAAGCGATTTCTCGTAGTAGTTGGATATTCGTTAAGAAAAGTGATTAACTTACAGCAGCTCTCATGACAAGCTCTTGAGGTAAAAGTCTTTCTCCACATCGGGAGCACTTCACTCCAAATATTCGGTCGTAATCGTGTTTACAGTATAATTTGGAATTTCTCCAGTAGCAAGAATGACTTAAAGGCGATCGACAAACACAGCATGTTAGACAGTCCTCATGCCAAGGTGTTTCTCCGACTTTTAATAGCCACCTGTCCCGAATTCTTTGACCGCATCCTTCGCAAATTTCACCTCTTGCCCTCATCGGGTCTATAAAAAAAATACATTAGATGTTTATCATCATATGCTTTTACATCTTCTGTATGTCAACAGCTACAGATGCACTGGCAATGTCATGCAGATCTTTCTTAATAGACAATTATTAAAAAAATAAATTTAAGCAGTAACACAAAAAGCATGGAGTAAGAACTTTCTTCTTTTAGAATGTGTTTGACCACACTGACTCAGACTGACTATAAAATCCTCAAAATCAATTAATCTGTCAATTATTGATCACTTTCAGTGTAAGTATTTAAATGCTCTATACTCCAGTTTGCCAATTGATATCATAGATTGTATAGTACAAAATAAATCCCTTACCGGCAGAATCTGGATTGTTTTTGATGCTATCTTTGAATTCCAGCATCTTGGTTTGATACTTGAGGAAAGCACACAAGTGCATAAATTCAGCTATAAGTTTAACTTTCACTGCCGTTTTTATTAATAATCTTCTACTTTATTTCAATCCACAAAAGTGACCTCTCAGATTTGCATCGACGACATCCAGTAAATCACATCAATATATTTCTTCCCAACGCATTGTTTCCCAAACCCCAGTTCTAAACTGACTGGAACATGTAAGCTCTTGATGCTATAAAACATGCTTTTTTCTTCAAAAACTGTAGCTTCTGAAAAATGAGTGTTGCTTGATCTGTCTCCCGTTGTGGACAAAGGTCCAAAACGAGTTGCGTTTGAATACAAGTTGGTTGAGAGAAAGTGAGACTTTAGGTCCGTTGAATGAGATTGAAAAGCTCGAGCTGATAGACGGGGACTAGGACTATAAGAAGATTGGATGAACGAGCTGAGCTCGTGTAAAAAGGGGATTTTTAAGCCAAGCAAAAGAAGACGGGCACATATTCTACCCGAATTCGGGGGAATCCCATGCGTGACTTTGAGAGACTCTCCGCCCCTTGAAACGGATTCGAATCCGCCCTTCTCTTCAATCCCTTGTCCTCCTCTCACAAAATTCAACTTGTCTTTCTTCCTCTAGCTTTCATACTAACAAACATACAGAATATCATCAAGCATAGCTTCATGTGAGGTACTTTCTTCGTAAACTATAAGTAAGCGAAACATCGGATAACCGTCTCTTCACTTCCACCACTGCATCCTTTTGCTCTTTCTTGACTAACAAGCAAGTAACAAATATTCTTCTATCTTTTTCTTTCCTCTGGGATTCGAATATCTGATTTTTAACTTTCTTCCCGTCCTACTTTCCTCCCTAGCAACTGGCATCCATCCATCCATCAGCTTATCTGCTTGTACGACGCTGGCCCTTTTTTCTTTGATCTGAGATTGGTTTGGCTGAATCATACAGTACAGTATATGCGGACAAACGGAACGAGAGCTATTGTTTTAGGATGAAACTTTGCCTAACAACTGCTTTTTAAAAGAATGCATGCATGTACTATCGTTAGTATATAGGTACTCGTGTGAAAGATTGATACTCAGTTTAGTATAATGGGCCTGGTTCCAAAGTCTTTAAAATATATGTAACGGGAATGTGAGTATGAATTAATTTGAAGAGACTTTGTTTTGGCAAATGTGGTCTCGTATCGTATTAAGTTATCATCGGGGCATCTCTTAGGTCAGTTTTACAGTAAAATGTATATTTTACTATGACGTGCAAGAGTATTTGGACTTTTTATTTATTAAAATGTATTGCAATGCGATGATGAGAGGCATTCATTGAGGTAGCCTAACAGTTTGATTATTTAAGCAATTTTGCATCCACATAGCTTCAAAAAATTTAATTTAGAAATCTCAGCATGCTGAGAATCTGAGGTTGGTATTGCTAGCGTGCCCTTTTTTTAATCAAAGATAAACTGCAGGCAGTTAAAAGCAGCTCGTAAGGTTCGAACATTGTATCACAAACGCATTTGAAGTACGATCACTTTTATTCGCAAACACATGTATTTATCTAACACGTAATAGATTTTAATAAGTTACAATAAAAATAAAACATAACCACTTGCCATTCAAAAATAAACAAAAAAGCCAATCCATCCATCTTGTATCTATTTAACTCTTTGAATAAAATCAAAGAGTCATCATCATTATTTCCCTAATACTATTTACAAGCTTTACAAAAAGAGAGATTTGATTACTAAAACCCGGTGAAAAATTAATGTTTTAATTCATATTCCAAACTTTAAATACAGACATATACACGAAAAAGGGTACTTAGTAAGATAAAGACATATGGGATAACAGCAACCCATAGGCGGATTTCCTCTCTTTTTTAGGTTATTATTTAATAGCAACCCTTTGGGCTGCCCCACACATATTTATCCCCGAACCCTATAAATCAAATCACAGTAGTTGACAGCAAAGACCACACTATCAACTAACTATGTAGTTCTGCAGAACAATGCATATCTCCTAATCTGCATAAAAAATAGGCGTAATCTACAAAGTAGTGGATATACCAGAGAGAGAGAGAGAGACAAAAGATGTGAAATGAGCCTTCTAATGAGGGTCCGAACCCCTGTCAGATATGCTTATCTACTCTACATGAACACCAAGTGAAGAAGTGACACGAACCTCTCTTAAAAATACACATTTAGTAAACATTATAAGTTGAACTTTGTTCTATGCATATCAACCAAACCACACATGCATTTTATTCTATGCAGGCTCGTACGAAAGATAGTAGGAGAGAGAACTTAAGTAGGGTTTAGTTCGACGGATTATTTCAGGATATGTACATTCAGTTTAAGGAAGGGGAGGAGAGATGCACTTGGATCCGTGTATATTCAATTCCACTGGGGCTCATTTCTATTCAATCGGTCCGTTGGGCACATATTGTAGGTATCGATTATAATCGGGGAAATCGTGAAATCGGCCACACGTGTTGCTCCCTTTGCTTTTCCTTTAGTCTTCTTTTTTCAAAAGTATTCATAGAAACCTTTGAAAATGACTTACATAATAATATGAACTGATATGATGAGGATTGGGGATTATGATGATAAGCCAGCAGAATGATGATATAGATATCTCACTCTTTTTTCATACAAATCCAATAACTCTCTCGGCACCTGATTATTTCCTTCTAGCAAACATGACAAATTAATTGCAATTTCACGCTAAAGGTCTCCTTTTATTTGCGAGCTTCAGTTAGTTATAAAAATACAACCCTAGAGTGAAGAATCCATCCAGATGTCCTTACCTAATCATAATCGTAGTCATAACTTGCTCTGTGATGTGATTGAAATTCCTGAATTTGTAATCGTTAGCGTACCCTTGATTTCTGCGTGTCATTCTCGCCTCTAACTTAGCAAGTTGTTAACTGTTTATGCTTAAAGGGTTGATCCTGGCTATAACAGCCAAGTTCTTGTAAAACGCCAAGAGGAAAGGGGTTTGAACACTGATCGACGATTTTCCGTAACAAATAGTACAGGCCATGCCCATTAAACAAACAATTGACAAATGTCTTTTTAGAAAAAATTTAAGTATTGAAGGAGATAGAAAACAGAGACGTTCTTTTGAACGCAAGTGGACAACTTCAGACAGAAATTTCAGGAAGCTAAAGCTAATAATATTTGGAAATGTAAACGACAAAATTGTGGATGGAATAAAGTTAAAAAGCTCGGCTCAGTTAGATGCATATGTTCCTGCAAAGTTTGACATAAATGAAAGGTTTTGTTCTAGAAAAAGAAGAGTTGAGAAAGTCTAGGAGGAAGGAAAAGTTTTAATTAAAGTTAAAAAATTAGAATCATTTGTTTTCCTGTTCTCGCAGACCCCGTCTCATTTGCTTGATCAACCCTTCGTCCCAAAGACCACGATCTTGCAGTCGTAGTAGTGGAGTCGTATGCTAACTAATAGGTTTCCAACTAGAGAAGTCCCAGTCACTTTATCTTAAAAATATCCAACTTTGTAGATAGGCAAGTAATAAGGTATCCGTTACATAGTATCCGTAGTTTGTAGAGAACTTCGAACTAGACTTTCGCTTAGTTTCAGTCATATGTCAACCCTTCATTTGTTTCTAGAGAAGTATTACCAGAATTTTTAATGTTTCTTGAGAGACAGTTGATTTTTCACGCTCACTTTATCCTAGAATATTTATATCTACTATGCTTGTAAGTCAGGCCTTGCAAGTTAACCCTTTACCAACGCTTATTTAGGATATCCGTTCATCTCCCGAAATATCTCTCCCTTTGGTTTCCTTTGGCTTTGGTGACAGCTCGAGTAACAAATGAAACGCAATTTCTCCCTAGCAGGTACTCAGCTTGGAAAAATGTACTTTCATGTTATTCTTTCATCTTCTAAAGAAGAACCTATAACCTGTAAGTTTGATGAGTAAAACATCAGCCCAAACCTATCTGCTTGTATACCATTTTCCACTCAGCTCAGATAGTATAGTACATTTGTGGAGCATATGCATCCTTACATTTTTAGCTTCCTTCAAGTATTATTCACAGCTTAACGTAGAATAATTTGTCCCAGCCTTCCTCAAGCTTTTACTAATAAGCTGTAAGCCCATCTCTCGCTTAAATGACTTTCAGTGTTAATCCGACAAGTGCTACTTAAAGTATTACCTGTTCCCAGCATCCGTTCTATTTTAAAACGTCGACTGGATGTCTTGCCTTTGCTTTTAAGTTGTAATAATCGATATATTGCATAGCCTGCCTTTTTTGCTAAAACCTGTCAGTAAGTTTGATAGAAAACATTCGAATCCAGTCGGGGATCGGGGAATCAAGCATTTGGAAACGGAAATACAATAAAGAGTTGGTGTCCGCACACAGGAAAGCCCTGTGGGAGGTCAGGAGGCCGTGCGTCAGGTCGCGTGGCTGGGAGTGGTCTGCCACGCGTATCTCAGTCAATGAATGTTTACATTCTTTCTTATTTTTCAATCAACTGCTATCTGTTGATGGGCCTTGTCTTACCAACCATAAAATCCCTCAGAACAATCCAAAACAATATATCTCTATTTTGGCTTATCCCTGCTGTCTAGTCGTGGTGTTATTAGCAAAAGAGACGATTTTATTTGGATTGTGCCTTTCTAACAAATTTAATATGAATCACTTTAAATGCTACGAAGACCAAGTACTTCGACACTTCATATCTTGTTAACCTGAGGAAGGAAGCTAGATCAAGTAATGCTGCTATTGGATGCAAAACTATTTATAACGAATGAAGTCTACGCTTCTTCACTATTGCTTCGTTGGGTATCGATCGATAATAATTTTACTCCGTGTACTAATCAATAGTAGCTAAATAGCGTACATAAAGACACACATCCTCACATGTCTCATCTATACGACTATACATACATCCTATGCATGGATGAGACATTTGCGATCTCTGTGGATTTAGCAGATCGAGTTGCTTATTATAAATCCCTATTCCCAATAAACACCCAATCCCAATATGGATCACATTACATGACTTCATGGAAATATAAGAAATAATGATAAAACGCTAACGTTGGAAATTAGCAAGTTTTGGCTAAAGCTGTATATGCAAATTTGGTTTTCGTGAATCTGTGGATTTTTCAAGCGTTATATTCTTAATTGCAATATATTCGAATTACTTACACTCCTTCGATCAAAAGACAAAAGAAACATTGAAATTACCCTTTTACAATCTTCATGCGTGAATGATCTCAGTTTATTGCATTGAAAAGGAGCAGAGGGATGAATTTCAGGTTGATGGTCGGTTTTAAACCATATAGTACTTTTAAAGCAACCAGGTAAGTAAACGGTGTTTTAAACTCCATACGGAGACTTTACTGTAGCTCTGTACGGTACGTACTTGAATATAATAAATGCGTAGGCAAACACCAAGAAAATTAAATATGAATCGCAATCAGTAACAAAGCATGCCCGCATTTGTATTTTCTGCTTAAAAATAAAATAGATCTCATCCGTTTAATTTCTTAAATACGAATCTTTAAGCAATGTTCCGTTTCCCATTCAATAAAATTTTTTATGATCAATCAATAAAATTTGTAGGTAAGATACATTGGAAGAAAGTATAAATTAAACCGAAGGATTTAGCTAGGTACCTAAAGTGCAAATAGTTTTGCCTGGTGCTTCAATGAAACTAAAACCACATAACAAGCTACGTATAAACCTGTAGAATCCAACACCACTAGTGCTTTTGCGGTCTTATTGGATGTTGCCGCATATGAAGGTGAGATGCGATTTTGATAGGGAACTTATGCTACCTTGATTTATGAACCCCCATTTATACTTTTCAAACTTTCTCCAAGTTCTCAAAAAGTAGTTTCCTATAATGCTAAGCTCCCTTTGGTATGTATGGTCTACATCCCGTATAACCTTTATATTTATATAGAACTGCAATCAACTTACAAAACATTTTCATGCCAAGCCTACCATTATTCTCGATCTGTACTTTATCCTTGCTTCAATTTCCACATATTTTATTCACATACATGACCGTTTATGTCTTCATCTATTACCCAAATACATATAAGGGAATATACTGCTTTGCTGATGCAATACGATCATCGGTAAATATAGTGTCCATGTCCAATGAGTAGAGTCAGGTGTGGAGAAATCGGTAGAAACAGTTTCTTATTTATTTACTCCCCTTTACTTTTTGAGACTATCTTAATCCTCCCTTGATTTAGTATCTAACATTTTGTGCACGAAGGAAAAAGCTAAAGGAAAGTCCATCTCAAACTCCAACTTCCACAAGCAGCTTTCCAGACCTACAGAATATACGAGCAGACGTGTTTGCATTGCATCCTTTTGTGTACAATGAGATAAACTTTTGTCCAACTTTTTCCTCTCAATCTGTCTATAGCCTATCTCCAGTTCCCCAAAACTAGAAATACACAGAATAGAGTTGAATCCGTCCACGAGTCTTGACTGCTGGTTGGTTGCATGGTCGGTGTATGCTGTCTAGATGTTCCAAAGACCATAACCATTGTCCTTTTGACTTTGGTTAAGTTTGATCAAGGGGACTCGAGTTGATAAATAAACCTGCTCCATGCCCATCGTGGACGTGAGCCGTTTTCATTGCAAGTTGTCGGAGTTTTTGGAGCTCAACGTTATTTAGAAGTCGATGGCAGGATAGGAGTGTGTGACTTTTCTGTGGTGTCATGGATGGAATGTGAACAAGGTTAGGCAGAAAGTAGAAAGTAGCCAACCGTTTTTACCATCCTCTTATTCCTCCCTCTTCTTTATTTCCACATCGTTTCTTTATCCAAGAAATCTGGAGAGAAAGAAAGGGAGAGGAAAGTTGGAACCAAAAAAACTTTCTAGAGAAAGATACCCCTCTAGGCAGACACTTCTATGGAAAGATATAAAGGAAGAGGGCTTGAGCATGGACGAGTAAGCTATACTTTTTAAAAAAGCTAGCTAAAGCTGTAGTCATCTTAAAGACCATTTCTAGACCCTCTCAGAAATGAACCTTATCCGTGCAAGACTCGACAGTAAGGGTGGTATAAAGCTGTGTAAGTAAGAAAAGCTCCCTTATTACATATATTTTGTAGGAGACTTAGCAATAAGAAAGAAGTGAGATGGCCTAGGCGTAATTTATCGCCATTTATCTATCGTAATTTGAAAGCGGCTGAGGCTGAGGAATTTTGTGGAGGCATTATTCCCCGATATTTCATATGACTTCATGCTGTTCTCCACTAGACGAGCTTTTCTTTCCACATTTCTTGTGAATAATATCCCTTTTATAATCCATCCCTGCTTATGCTATAATCTCATCCTTTCTTTTATGCACCCTAAAACTTCCTTAAGCGTAGTATACACATACACAAGAGTCGCAAATAAACACTAAACAAGATGAGGAGTTAAACTCACATGGAGAAGAAATCTTGTGCACTCACTGTTAACTCACCAACCAAGAACTGTATAAGTCTGGCAGGCTATATTAGGCGTGGATATAACTAAATGAAGCAGGGTACAAGTTAAAGTAAGATGGATTATAAAAAGCATGAGATCCGGGTTTATGAATTTGATTATTATATGAAAATTCACTATAAACATTCAAGTTTAATCTTTTAAGAACAATATCTCTGCTGAAGCTGTAGAGAAGAAAGTATGATGATGGCATTATTATTCCATTAAGCTGGAAAATATATATTATCCCTTTCTTTCTTTGAATATTACTATTTTTTTAACTTTCACTCATAGTTTATATAATATTTCCTGTTTTATATCTCTAAATACAACATTTAAATTCCGCTTTAGCTCCGGCTCATCATGTTATGCTGGTTGTGGAGATAGCGAGAGCAACCGTTCTAGCAAATGAAAGTTTAAAAGTATTGAAGGTTCCATGGAACGGACGAGGTTGTGATAATGATGACAATAATGCAAATAATGTTCCTTTCTCTCACTCTTTAATTCCCATCTTAATAGCTGACTTATGCACACAGCCGAATCAACAGACAAACACAAGCAAGAGACCATTATACTGTTATTGCTATTGCTATTATTATTATCAAACGCACTACGACGGTAAACCGAGGAAGGGAAGGGAGAACAATGTAATAAGCAATGCACAGGCCACCCGGATTTCCCATGATAATCCCAGTCATCAACTAAACTCTTGCCTTCGGTCGCTCTTTTATTTTAGACGATTACCCATTTATTAGGAAAGGCCTAGGTACTTTCTTGCTTACATTTATCATTCTTTAAATGTATGCATGCATATGCATAAATGCAAGTTATCAAACCAGTGGAGACTCCCACTCACACGACTTTGTGGCAAATGGTCATCGGATTAACCGCTGCACACTGATGATGCTAATGGGTGCTTATAGCCAGTGCATGAACACTTTGGTCACAATATGTCTTAATGTGAAATACAATTTTTTCAAAGGGCGTTTAAGCTACTGAGTTAACATTGTAAAATGTAAATATATAACTAAATAATTGTATGTATTCCTATTATGCTCTGGATAGTGCGTAATAATAAGTTCGGAATGACAAGCAAGTTTCATTTTTTTATTTAAAAGCCTTTTAATAAAAGGTATCCAATTTTTCAAAGTTACTTTGGTTGGTTTCGTTCAAAATGGTCATCCGATTCGGACCAAAATAAATCCAGTCTTCCGTCAACTAAAGGGCCATTTTTAGCTCGTATTGTCGACGCTTTCTTTTCAGAGATTATTGAAAACAACATTTTAAGCCAATACACGCAGCTTAGAAACTAGCATGCAGAGAGTAGTGGTCTTCACCAGCGGTATAGTAACTTCCGTAGTTGCAATAGGACTTTTGTATTTTACTTTTAAACTCTTTCACATTGCATGGGCAGCCGTCATGTCTTGTTAGGACGGTTATAAATGTATTCGATGGCATACCAATCATTCTTCGGTACATTACTCATCCGTTCATCCATGCTGGAAATGCATTCCAATCCATCTCTTTCCCCAGACATCCATCCAATCCGTTTTCAACTGCTGTCATTGTGCAGAAAATGCTCAGTCCGTTTGCTAACTTTGGATTGAGCTGTACTATAGTACATCGGGATCGGGTTAATTTGTGTTTAAAACACTGTTGTGTAGGCAGTGACAAGGCATTGTTAGTCTTCTAAAAATGTGGAAGTCTGATACAAAAATATTTTAGGTAGGCACTTAATATCAGTGATTCCTGCGTTGCTTATAATCTTCTAACGTGACATGATATATGAAGTTATAAGCCGAGGGTTGTCGAAATGTTTAATTTTTATCTAACTGAAGCTGTGCCTGCATACTCATTAAATTTTATGGTCGAAGTCGAGTTTTATTCACAGAAAAAGTTGTAGGAACTTTGGATAATAATATCGCAGCATAAAACAAAACTTAACATATCATAATTCTGAAAGATGGCAAAACCTTCTTGTGGCCAGATATCCAAATCATGTTTTCAAATCTACGACGATACATTTACTAAATTACCAAACCCATCTACAGCACAATGCAACATGGGCTTGCTTTTACATGCTAAAATTGGACTCCTTCTGAGTTGACTTTTACATTTTACACTTGTAGTTTCCAGCCAACTTTCCCCACTTAAGCAACACCCTTCCAATTACAGTGTGTAGTAAAAGTTAACGATTATTGTTTTTTTAAATTCTGCAGGTTTGAAAAAAATAGTGCAAGACAGAGAGATAGACCCATGAATAACCATTTGAGTTTATTGAATTATCTATAATAATATGAAGAAGGCAAGTAGAGAAACGGTGACGGTGGAATCTGTTACACAGTTTTATATCATGCGTCATCTGAATAGGTTCACCACGAATGAGACCCTCGATTTCGAATTGTATATAAAGTCATAGACACTACCGTTATATAGTTTGTAGATCGTAGGGAAATCTAGGGGAGAATTCTTTGGCTCTTGCTTTTACAGCTTTGTACCCATTCATATCCTAAAAAGTAAATCTGTAGGTATAAAAGCCCTTGCATTCTTTCTCCGAAAGTCTCCTATTACCATATCAGCTAAGTAAGCTTAAGTAAAAGAGCCAAGTGCACCACAATTTTTATATTGTATCACTGCTTGCTCTCGTTAGACTTTCATGCTTAACATTTCCCTAAATAGTTTGAATGATCGTGTACCGTATTGTTGCTTATTGATTATCATAGGGAAATTGGCCACACGTGGTTCATCCAGCAGTTCATGGAATACAGCCTTTCTCCAACTGCACAAAACAAAGTACAAAAATTATATTGTATGGTTAGAAGAATCCCTCTCACATTCTTCGTCCATGAAGTACCCTCCGTTCCACGAACTAACTAACGCAAAGGCAGTTGTAATGTTTTGGAAATATTTTTCATTCAAATTATCTAACTGCTTCCGATTAGACTGACTGGCATCTAATTAGATCACCGTACTGAATTTGGCGTCTGAATAACGTAAATATACACTCTGTCTGAGTTAATCTTTAACTTTTAAGAAAGACAGGACAGCAGGAAAGAGAGATTTAATATATGAAAATGCTCTAAAATTACTGTTTTTATTTGTATTTTACGTTACAATTAGGGATTCATAAACAAACCAAGAGAATATTTTCATGCAGATACGAGGAATATTATTAAAAAAAAGAATGCACAAATCTAGTATCTCTTTACTATTAGTTGAGAGAAAGTGTAGCTGGGTATGTAATAATGCATACTCTTCTCTCAATTCTCAACCGATTTTATAACAGAGTACAGTTTTGAACTCCCCTTGACTTAAGAAATGTGACCCTGAAAGTTTTTTTTTGAAAATCGAAAAAACTTCAAACTTTTATATAAAATCTAAATCAGGGGTAGGCTGCCAGGGGCGTAACCCTAAACTGTGGGTAGGCGAGCGTAACTCTAAACTATGGGTAGGCTTCCTGGCGGAACCCTAAAAAAGGATGAGAATGATGATGAGTAGTATTGGAAGGGAGGGTGGAATGGAAAAACAGGCATGGATACCAAATCAGAGTGGTAGGCTTCTCGCCGGCCGTCGTAGACGGCCACCAACGCTCTACAGTATATACTATGACTAAAATTTGACCCGATATCGGGTCCCCGTAGGCTATAGTACCACCCTAAAGTTAGACCTTCCAGTTTCCAGAGAGTATCAACTCTGCGTATTGGGTTACTTTATGCAATATGATAAAGATAAAACATCACCTGTGTGTGTGCAGATGTGAAATTATTACCCTAATAGAACTACAACTTAACAGTGCTTCACTTTTACGGTCCCAACTTTTCCAATGCGATGTACTCAACCCAACCAAATTAGTTCAGGATTGCATAACCAAATTGAACATGAAAAATATGTATTTTACTCTTACGCATATTTATTCATCATTGTACAACTCTCCACTGTTCTGCTCGATGCTTCCTTTATCAACGCACAATAACAATGTAGAAAACATTCGTGAAAACTACATTGTTTGCCGAGGATTTTAAGGATCAAATAAACTGTTGTTTTATCTAAGTCTCCAAATGTTCCGTATTTCGGTATCTTTGTACCTCCATGCTTCATTCAACGTCGCCTACATATGCTCGCTAGTTGATATTACTATTATCATACAGTTGACAGTTACCAACTTTACTTTACTTCCCATCACAAGATTCATAGAATTATTCTTGCTGAGGAATACGCTATTTTCTTACAGCCGTTACATAGGTGCGTTTTTAATTTTGTTGTAAGCTAGAAAGGGATAGGTGTCCTGTTGTTTTCTTTTCTATCCACGGTGCATTATATTATCTACATCCATGGATAAGCTCACGCGGTGTGTTATTGAATCAGAAAAGTCCAGTCTGGTATTTAGTCATATTAAAATCTCTTCATTTAGAGTTCAACCCGTCAAAGCCATTATATACGGATGGTCGGTTGGCAGGCAGTGCAAAAGAGAAAGTATTATAAGGAAAAGTCTAGTTTAACCCGGTACCTTATCAGCGTTTGTGTAGCTTATATTTATTTAGGATGAATAGAAGAGATGTCAAAGTCAACTTTAAGAAGAGTTGGTTCGTTCAGATGTTACACCAACATGAGCCAACAAGCATAAATAAAGGATCAAAGAACAGAAAAGAGGGAGGAGAGATTTAGAATAGGGTAAAATATACTATAGTAAACCCCGAACAAAAACTCAGCAGAGTTGATAATAATAATATTTCGATTCTTTTATAACTGGAAACTGCAAGTAGAATGCAATGTAGCTTGGACATATTATACTTATTAGTTCAATTCTGTAAGTTTATATGTACGTACCATATCGGTTTCACCTAATCCGATCGGCTTACCGGAGATTTCAAAGGCATTCGTTTTGACAGCTTGTCACCGTAGCATAAACGCCACATTTGCCACGGATGAAAGAGATCTAAATCCTATGGAGAATGCAGTGGAAATAAGAGTAAGGCTGAGTCAAAGTATTGTACGTTGGATAATCGAGTAACAGATAACAAAATGCGAAAGATATCAATTTCTGGTAACTTTCTTTTTAGACGTTTCAAGGGTTATCTCAAGATGCATATATTTCTGTCGTTTCCTGGGTCGACGGAAATATTAAAGTCAGCTTGGGTTAGCTGTAGTTGTAGCTGAGTACTAACCAACTTGCCAATTACGTCCAGCGTTCAGCTCTGAAGTAATAATGAAGATAACGTTATAAAAAGCATTACATTTGAAGTAAAAATGTGTTTCCAGTACAGTACTTGATTATTTAGAAGTGGTTCTATACTACCTATTCCAATTATGCAGATATCCAAATAAATTACAAGGGTCTCCGTTTTGAACTTTGAAAGACAAACTTTTCCTTTTGACTCCGGCTTAACTTTTCACTCTTGCACATAGTTACAAGATCGTAAATTCAAAGTTGTTAGAAGGGAAAGTCGACGAGGAATCTCATGTAAGTGTTATGTTGACATTTAACATTGCCCTGTCTTCTTGTCGAAACTCTAACTCGTAATCATTTAAAGCCTACCAGAAAAGACTGCCTTAACTTCTTGGGTTGAGACTATACAGAATGAAACTCTCTCATTTTGTCTTGATTTCAGCATCTTTCAAGATCCATGACTGGTTGAATAATTATAATTGCAGTCACAATTTACATGCAATGCTTTCCATACATATTTTACAAACTGCAGATTATACATTTAAATACTGCAAGCAAACAACCAAAACCTGTTTTTGAAGCAGTCGAGTCTAAACACACAATACATGCATCATGGAATTCAATGGAGCAACCGTTATACTAATACTATTGTTTGTTTTATCTCTGCCTTGGAATCACTGTCATTTTATCGATATCGAGATATCAATTATGGTATTTTTATTACTTCCCTTAGTTCGTTCGAAGGTTATTAATTCGTCTTTCTCAACACATTCTATGGTTTTGCACTTTGCATTAGACTTTTCGCAGTTATCAGACCTTTGTATTATTGCTTGGCTATTTATGGTTGAGCTTCTAATAGAATGTTACGTTTACATATATTTACTTATTCAAGAAGTTTATTTGAAAAACGCAAAAAATAGTTCAAGTTAAACCACGTCTTCTTGACTCATTGGGTATTCTTTCACAAAATTATAAACCGTACAAGGGGAAGACCCCATGTTGTCTCCAGGGTTTTCCCTGGGTAAAACCGACCGGGTTTTAAATGTGGGTTTTAATGGGTTTAAATGGTTTTCTGCACTATG
>JAQFZX010000704.1:0-47018 GCA_034682405.1 Hydroisotoma schaefferi
CGTCCGCGCTCTAACTCTCGAACGGTTTAACTTTTTGAACTTCTGTTTTCGGATTTTAGTTATTGAGGTCAAAGTAGAAAGTAAGTTCGAAGATGGGCGATTTCGACCCCACTCCTCAAGGTCAAAGGTCACAGGTCACCAAAAGTTTAAACAGCAACCCCTATCCGCAGCTCACTCCGCACACTCCGCGCGCGCCCAAGTGAAATTTAACGGTTGTTTTCACCTCTTCATTACATACGTTTACAACGGTTTATTTAAATTTAACAAAAAAACACAAGACAACGCCAAGCCAACAACAAGAAACGAGACCACGTTTAGGACCTTGGTTTTAGCCCAGTCAATTGGGCTTATGTCGCCACGCTATCCGTCCGTCTGTCTGTCTGTCAGCTCGATAACTCGAGAAATAATGACACCACACCTCTAAAACTTTGCATACGCGATCCAGGGCTGATTTTGAGGTGTAAGTTTGTAAACCAGCGCGATCAGACTACGCAGTGACCCGTAGGGGTCAAAATGACCCCATTAGCATGCAATTTTGAAAAATATTGTTCCTCTACTTTTGCTTAAAAGTAACAAAGAACTGATTATGTTTGACCAAATGCAAAGTTTTAGGTACCCGTGGGGGTCAGATGGACCCGTGAGGGTGAAAAATTTCGACAATTGTTTCATCACTTTTGTTCAAACGCAAGAAAGAACGGCTCATTTTTGGTATAATCCGAAGTTTCAGGCATCCATAGCAGTATCGGGTGAAAACATTTGAGTTATAAAAAAGCTTTAGAACTCATGGACAGTAAAGAAACAAACCGAAAGAGGAATAACAAACGGGGTGTGGGAGCTGTGCCCCCACATAAAATAAAGCAGCTGATACCAATGAAACCGCGTACAGCCAACCGGTAGAAGGTTTTAATGAAACGGCTAAGGGATAAAGTAAATCAGCTACTGATTTTACCTGAACCGGAAAAAGCCAAATTGGCAGCGCGGTAATAACACAATTGACTGGGTTCACATAGCTGCTTGGAGGAGGTTGTGCTTTTATGGACTCGTGGGATGAAAATAGGACTACTCTAATAATTATATTTTGTTATTATTAGTTTGATTATGTAACCAAATGTAAAATGGCAAAATGAGGTAATAATGAATCTAGGGACATTAAGTAATTTTATTGTGTTAATATTTTAAGTAAAATGTCCTATTCGAGTAGAAAAGAGGCTAAAGACCAAAATATACTTATAAGAACCAGAACTGCTGCACCAGCAGCGTAAGCGTGACATAAGTTTGTATAAATAGTACCTGTGTTTTTCTTAAAATCTAAACTTCTGAGGAATGAAATTCTAAGAGAAGGGGACGACGGTCGAAATACAAAGTGGATAAAAATGTTATTAAAATGCTAAAGAGAGTTGACAGTTTCTATTGAAAATGTTGCTTTACTTGTGCTACTAGTTCCAATTAGGTTGGTAATTTTACGCGATAACATACTTAAGTGGTTCAAACGGTCGAAGAAAATAGAAACTGTCCTTAATTAATTATCAGTCACAACGGATACGTTTTTTAGGAATATACACTTGTTCGTCTAAGAGCACGGTTCTAAATGATAAATCGCAGTGTTGTTGTACACTGCATTAGGAGAAATGAATTTTTCCAACAGGAAGCATGTACATAAGTTTGTAATCAGAGTTTCAGTTTCATATTATATTAAAGTACTTCTTACCGAGAAAAAACTTAGTAGCACGCGGCACATTGTGTGCTAAACGCTAATGCGAAAGATTTTAACGAATACACGGAAATATATATGGTGCAACTTTGGACAATGGTATAATCTAGTACGCCTAGACATGTAGTAAGTAGGACAATGTAATTTTGAAGCTAGATAAACATTTATTACTCACCACCGACCAACCTTTATGGTTTGCAACGATGCGTGATTTCTTTCACTAGTGAATCAATGACTATAAGTTTAGTTTAGTAAAGCAAACACTCGGGAAGGGTTCCACTTCGCCCACACTAAACTAAAAATCAAATCAGCTTGAATCCACACAGTTCTCTACACCTTCCCACATTCGTTCTATATTCATGGTCAGGCATAAGCATTTTATCCAAAATAAGATTCCTAGAAATTCCTGCTGGCCAGTGGCCAACTATTGAGAAGAATGAAAGGCCAACTCATACTGAACGACTAAGATTTTAGTATATTCAGCAAAATTCAATTTTTAGTTGGAAAAGAATTCAATTTATTCCCAAGCACCTCCGGTTGTGCTTGGTTAGTTAATTATGGAAATAATGCCAGTTATATGCTGCTTATCGTTTCATAAGATGCTTCGTACGCATGAGGTCAGTGGTGAAAGTACTGCAGTCAATGGTACAACTATTTAGGCATGGCATAACTAATTTAGAAGTCGGAACTCACACCGATTAAGAAAGACGAAGGGAACTACACCTGATTTGAATTTCAACTAACTCACTTAAAGGGAACATCAATTATGATAAATCAGTTGCATTATGGCCACCTCGGTAACATGGGAACCTACCCGTTTCCATTCTTTTTACTCACATTTTTCGTATCCAATCGGCCCTTTAATTTCATCCATAAATATCTCTAATAACAGGCATACTTGAAAACCAGACGTTGGCTTCTTTAAACCATAATTCAAAGCGTTTAAAGTCTGAATGCCCAATCTATGAGAAGAACTATTATGTTCTTCGAAGGTATTGCCATTACAGTTATTTCGTGAGCTTTGTATTTTAAGATATTGCAGATTAAAATTGAGATTTAATCTATTAGATCTTTCTGACGTCCGCGTTCCGTCCACACAGAGCTTTACATAGGAAAGAACCTCAATGATAATCACCCCGTGAGAGACATATCCGCTATGCTTACACAAATTACAGCATGTCTTATTGCAACGCTAGATTTAGACTCCTGCGGGCAAAACGTTGCTGCCGTTATTTTCTATCGTTACCTTCGTCAAGCGTACTTCGAATACTACTAGCACTAAAATGTGTAAGTGCATACATCTGTCGAGCTCAGCTCAGCATACAGCTACTTTTTCACTAAATACAGAGAAAGAGTGACTTAAGAATGGGCAACAGAAATGGAAGTTGTTACAATAAGTTGAAGCTTTCAAATCAAAATCTAGCACGCGAGACAGAGAGAGGGCAAACGGAAGAAGAAACTGCTCTGACGCAAGTTCCATTCAATTCTAAAATGATTACAACAGGTTTTAGCAGTTAAAAGCAATCCAGACTTTCTCCTTTCATTTATCAAAGCGCGATTAATTAATGCTTTAGATTTTGTAGATATAGAAATGACATGGTCAACCTCCACCCAATCCTTTACAAACTAAAACTTCTTGTAAAAGTAAAACCTTAATACTAATACCTCCTTACTTCGTCTGAGAAAATACTGTACATTTGTGGGGAAGTTATATTACTAGTCTAGGGGGACCCGATTAAAACTGGTCATAGAGTTAGGTCTTCGATTTAAAACGTTGGTGGCCGTCTCCGACAGCCGGCGAGAAGCTTACTTCTCCGCCGCGATGGCAAAGTTTTTCCAAATTTTACATATATACATACATAACTCTAACATATACAGACCATCCCTATTTCTTTTATTCTAAACACTACCCCGCCGTTGACCCACTCATATTCTAAACCTTACCCACACCGTTAGCTTACCCTTATTCTAAACATTCCCTCGTCGTGCAACTTACCCTTATTCTAAACATTCCCTCGCCGTGCCACTTACCCTTATTCTAAACATTCCCCCGCCGTGCCACTTACCCTTATTCTAAACATTCCCCCGCCGTGCCACTTACTATTATTCTAAACATTCCCCCGCCGTGCCACTTACCCTTATTCTAAACATTCCCCCGCCGTGCCACTTACCCTTGTTCTAAACATTCCATCGCCGTGCCACTTACCCTTGTTCTAAACATTCCCCCGCCGTGCCACTTACCCTTATTCTAAACATTCCCCCGCCGTGCCACTTACCCTTGTTCTAAACATTCCCCCGCCGTGCCACTTACCCTTGTTCTAAACATTCCCCCGCCGTGCCACTTACCCTTATTCTAAACAGTAGAAACCCCGCTCTAATTCTAATTCTAAAAGGCCGTAACAACCCCGATTATCTTATTCTCTCACTTTGTAGAAACCTACTAATCTTATTATACCAGTCCGTAAAAACATCTGCGGTCAAGGCACGTCAAGTAAAAATCATGTCACGTAATTCCACTACTAAATTACGGTACTACTTCTAAAAAAAGTATCACCGGTAACTTTTTTGACATGTTATTTGCATAAGTGTTCTAAGTTTGATGTAAGACTGAGCTCGAGATTATCATTAGACCCTCTAATTCATCCAATACCATCGTATGCATCCCATAAAAGTGCAAAAGTGTATTTTTGAAATTTTTTTGAAATGTTCAATTGTTTTTCGAAATTTAATGATTTCTTCATGAGATAGAACTCTTGCTCCTTATCAAATCATCTAATTTAACTCAAACCATCGTTTTAGGTTAGATCATAAAAAAAGTAAATTTTCCTCGATTTTTTGACATTTTTATGAAAAAAAGTTGAAAATTATTTTTCTTCAACGTCGATTCGAGTTTATGAGAAGCTCGAATCTGCAATCAGAATTGAAATGGGGTGAAAACTCTAGGAGGAGATAGCACCTAAAGTTTGATACATACAAACATACAAACAAACTATTTTACGTTTTAATAGTATGATATTCCCTCGTTGGTGGGACTATTTCCCATTCATTCGATTTTATGTTACTTTTACCTTTTGAGTCCTACTCTACCATGTATCCTAATAGCGTTGCAAAAATAGAACATAAAAATAACCAACCTTAAAAAATATCTTAAAGCAGCATGTTTATGTTACGACGGTAAGCATAAAGTCTCCGGTATGCTTCTGACCCAAATAAGTTATTTCCTTAATTTCAAGCTACTACATAGGATTATAGTTTATTATACGCATTGAATCTTAGACGCTGTATTATTGTTTGTACTTTATATGTAAGTTACAGGCGCGATTGTGAAGTCAGATGCCTCTTTTATTAGTAACCTTTATTGAGGACAAAGGATGACGACAATGGAATAAGGAATTAACACAACAAATAATTCTCTATAAATAAGATAAATACATTCTATCGCCTGAATGAAAGATGAATTAGATAATAGAGCAAAATATGCTACACCATAAAAGTACAGAACTCATTTACTCTATAATAATAATAAACCTGTACGCAGGCAGAAAGAACTGTTGGCTTCTCCTATAATTTAAATTGGTCTCGTGAACTTTCCCGACAGCTTTGTTTATCTTGAATAGACACCTAAATTGCGTCCCATTTTAGGTATCGCGTATGTTATCCTAAAAGTTTATTTTACTTACGTGTATTCATCGTATAACTAAGATAAGACTTACCAAAAATTAACACCTTTACATTTTCATGAAGTAGTTCAGGCAGGGAAAATAGTACTTTAAAAGTGTAAGCTCAAATGTTTTGAGCTAGACACGCAGCTACGCCTATGTGGAAGGCTAAAATAGGAATTCTAATACTACTTTTTGGAAGTTATAATAAGGCTTTTGTAATTCTTTGGTCTATTTATACTATGTATAGGCACGCAAGAATAATAATAAGAAATGTAGGAGCTAGATGGGGAGGGTAAGGGCAGACGGAACTTGTTATGATTATTAACTTGGCGGAGATTTGCCAATCTGTGACTTTTGGCTAAATTATGGGTCTTTTTCGTCCAGTTCTTCTACCTCACGAGGAGTATTTTTAGCTTTATAGGAGGTAGGTAGATTTGTAACTCCAAAAAACACATGTACCAAGTAAGTGGTATCTTGGTATGAGTAATATTTCATAAGAAATTAATGCCACCACTACTACTCTATATGGATTAGATGTAGAGCCCTTAAATGGCGAAAGTCCCTATGGTAAATTATGTGTAGTAGAGAAAGTGTAAAATCCGCTTGGGAGTTTTTACATGAAAGTGGCAAAGCTCGTATAGCTAGATTCTTCATGATTATATGTACTTTCCAAGCATTATTACATTTTTCTTGAGTGGTACAGTTATTATATAGGTTACATTGCTACTCCCTACTACAGTTTTAACTGAATGAGAAAGTGATAACAAATAATGTACTAGTAGCAGTACCGTTAAGCTGCGGTAACAAACTCTTAAATCTGATTACTCTACGGATGCAAATTAACTTTTTCAAGAGGTTAAGGTAGGACTTTACTTACTTGTACCTCTAGATATCTATACTTTAATGGACGTAGGTATCTACCTTTTTTCTACTATTAGCATGCACTGTGACTGTGTGTGCATACATATGATATGAATGACCTTATTTCATGTTTTTATTATCCTGGGGAATAAAAGCTATGACTTTTAGTACCCATTTAAAAACAACTTAGTGAGCATGGGGCGTGAAAAGTATCAGAATGGGACTTGTAACTATTTATAAGGAATTATTGAAGACGCAAAACTATTAGATATTATTAGAGACTGGACTATTTTCTGGGAATCGTTGGGGAAATTAAAGCCAGAAATACGGTACTTGTATGACCCAATATAGAGAGAGGTTAACTTTTGAGGATGAATGCGGGCTTAAGTAAAGTTGGCAAAGAGAGATAAGCATCGCCGCTACTCATAATTCTTCATGGTTTCTAAAAATAAGGAAGTAATTCCATGCTTTCTTCTACTTTTTAGTTCTATTTTCTCGTCGTGGTTGGGCCGGCCCTTTCATTAGCATTCTAATAGAGTTGCAAATGGCCTTTGATTTTACAACACTATATATTGTAGGCCAATAGATGGATGGATATTGAGTATTCCAATTAAACTGCTGGTAGTGGTAGTATGGTATATTCTTTTTTGATAACTTGCCTGAAAAATGTAATATCACAATGCAGTAAAAATAAAGCAAATGAATGAATAAATGAAGGGTACGTGTGTCAGAGTATCCTTAGAGAATTTTTTTTATTGGGACTGAAGAAAGGTTGGGCAAAAGCAGAGGAAGGGAATTTGCAGTAAGCAATGCAAAGTAGAAGATCGTTCACTGAGGAGCGATATTAAGTTTTTAACCATTTATGGGAAGGTTATTTATTTCGGGATATACTGTGTCACGGTTAAATAGGAACTTAGACGGCTAGCATATAAAAAACGGGTCTTTTTGGGGAACCGGTCCAGCATTAGCATCCCTCATAAGCTGAAGTTTTTTTTGCAAGTCGTTTCGAGTGACCGTTGGAGTCGAAATAAATTTACACCTTATTAATTAAGTACATTTCTTTAACACGTTTGGCTTATAACATGCTAATTAGCTAAGCTAGAATTAGAAATTATAATTAAACATAAAAATTAATTGTATGATTTCAGGAAGTAGGAGTGGCTGTCTTAGTAGATTGTATTGTTTGCTAAAAATATATTCACATGCCGTGTACTGCCCACCCGTACAGAGTAGTCTACTGCATGTTACAGTTGTACTTGTGTTACATGCTGTAGAAAGTAAGTGGAAAGAAAGCAGTTGCCGGGTGATAGTAGGAGGGGCTGTATTGGACATGAAATGTCAGCACCATTTACTTCAATGGGAAATATGCGTGTTTGAGAAAAGTTGTTTAACTTATTTTTAAAGTGATTTGAAAATATAGCTGTTTGCTTATAAATGCAAGAAAGAGTTAATATGGATTTATGATACCTTTAGGAATTAATTGTTTTAAAAGTTATTTTATTATTGGGGAAAGTGGATGAGAATTTACTTATCTGGAAAACTAATTTTGTAATCCTCATTGACTTTTTAAATTTTCGCCAATGCTGATTCTTCAAACTTAATAACTTGAAACTCTCTACAGTAAAAACTAGCTGGCTCTTTTTTTATTCTACAGCAGAAACGAAAGCATGCATAAAAGTTTTATTATTCGTCAAAATCTCAGCAAACCAACTCTGTAAACGCTGACGAATCTGTTTTCCTTCTAGTGATAAAAGATCCATGTACCGAATGAAATATGAATACTTTCCTACTTAAATTTTTATACACTTCCTTATCTCCATTTCTTCTTCTTGAAGACATGCTTTGTTTTTATCCGTGTAAGCAGTATTTAGTATACAGTATCTACGAAGAACTACTGTGCATAGAATCGCACGAGTAGCACTGTGACGAGGAATCCAAGTAGAATTTTACGATGGTGTCTATTTTATACATATATTTTGTACCGCACACTTTCTCCGAGGGGAAAGTAGTTGTCACTTATGATTTTGACACATAAGTAGTGGGAGGTTCATTGTTCTCATGAACTAGATGCATTACAGCTAGGCCGATTATATTTCCAATTTACTACCCAGACTAGAGAAAGAAATACACATATATGTGAGACGTTGCTCAAATGTTACAATGCACGGAGGAAGTTGGATTGAAAAAGGAAAGTGCGTGGGGCGTCAGACACGTTATACGAGGACAATAAAAATATACGATTACACGGTTGGATCAATATCTTTTGTCTCGTTCAATGCTTTAGTTATGTTATGATGCTCTTTGAGACAAGTTTTAGCTCCCGTTTTTGTGTTTAAGAATACCCTAACCTGTAACATGTGTCAATATTGGGTGTTTTAGTTTGCCTACAAATGATGCGAGGCCTGAATTTTATAAATCTATATGGAAGCTGTATATGCATTTTTTAAATTACTGTTTAATCCAGTAAAGTTTAAAAAAAACTGAAGTACATTTCTGCAAAATTTGTCAAAAGAAGAATTACAATTTTATCCTTAGGAAACTTGCTGTAGATAAGAGAAAGGTTCCAGGTAGGTACTATAGGCGAATACTACGTTTATCTATAAGATAACATACTGCCATTATTCGTCAAATTGGCTGGATGACTTTATTAAATAACATACAAGATAACTAACTGGTGGTGGAGTAGGCTAAGAGCGAAACCTTAGTAAACTCAAAAACGGAAGATTAATTAATACGAATAGGATTAATTAAATGAATGAATGATCAGCGCTGAAACATTCTTCCACGTAGCACAACAGCTTCAGATAACGACTTCCAACGTGAAGCATATTTATATGTCATGTTTATATGTTGTTGTCCCTGAAATAAACTATTGAACTTGAACTTGATGTTATGAGCATAAAGTAGCGTCCACTATGAGCTGAACAAAAATCGTCAGCCCAGAACACCTCATTTAAGTATCTAAATTCTCGTAGCTTAAGGTAAATATTTATTGGAATTCAGTTCAATTTATCAATTCTTAGGATTTTACATGCCCCAATTGTAATCCCACTCATTTCGGCATTTGCAATACTGAATAATTAATACTTAGGGAAACTTTTGACATCCTCTCGCAGAACTCTTCAACTGTTAACAGTTCCTAGTAATTTCCCTGAGCTCACTTTTCTCCGACATTGTATTAGTCATGAAGAAATATATTAGTAATTCATGAATCATTTACATTTTCTTTTACTAATCATAACAATACCGGCAGTTGACGTATGGTGTACCTAGCTTATTTGGGGTTTGTAGGAAAGCAAAACCCGTACTACATTAAGCTGTGCTTTGCCACTTATTTTCACCTTATTTATCATTTAAACCGGACCTTTATTTCCTAGTAAGTTGAATACCTAATATCATTGGGACAAGGATCAAATAAATTTTTGGCTTGCGTGACTATAAGAACGTGGGATGATGTGAGATTAACTCTCTCCCCTTCTCTAGACATTAATGATTATTTTTAATTAGTGATTCATAACATAAGAAGGAGTATTACCTACTACGAAGCCGCTGCTTAATCAACTGAGTCCATAGAATTTCCTATGCTTTCAATTCCTGAGGTTTCAAGGACCAAAATCCAAGCTTATGAAAAATAATTAGGCTAATCTAAACATTCATCCATACGTCTTAATTATTACTTTGGTATAAGATTTCAAATACTTACAACGGAATTAACTAGGTCTTGTTACAACTTTCGTATTTTGAAAGTAATAAAATCAAATGCTTAAATAATCTTCATTCCAATTTAAAGTAAGTTACATTTATTTTAACATACCAAAGGTTATGACCAGAACCTTAAACAACCACCATAAAACTACATAACCAGAAGTATTATTTTCCTAACATAGAAACATACAGGAAATGAATGTAAATGTATTGAAATAAATTAAGAACAATTTTATAACCGGTTTTACAGCTCAACCCTGATTTGCATCTTAAGTTTTCTCTAACATTCCCCCGTTCCCTGTTTTATTTTATTATTTCTTCTGGTTTTAGCCCAGTCAATTGGGCTTATTATCATAGTGAAGAAAGTACGGACTCAATCCGCCTACTGATACTTACTTGTTGATGGATCCTTATTTTTGCAAAAAAGTTCCCCTACTTGAATCTAAACTTAACAAGGCAAGAAGGGTAAGACTTTCCCCTCTCTTATATCGTAATATCTAAATAAAAATAAGAATAAGACACCGGCTTACTGCTGGAATCATTTTTGCGAGCAACGGAGCGCTTTCCGCCTTTTGATTTCTTTCCTTCCGGACGCCTTTCCTGAATTAGGTAAAAAAAAAAAGAAATCCGGTCGTTTTATCAAGGAAACCCTCCTACCCATCATGTTTGTTTAGGGTTACTTACTAAAAAGATGGTACAAAGAATATTACGGATAGTGCTGAAAGTACTAATGTGTTCTGTGAAATTCAATTTTATTCCGTATCGATCGATCGATCCCCGTGAAATAAGCATTGGTTGAGCGTGACAAATACGGAAGTTGGTGCGTCACTCTTGCTCTAGTCATTTTTGATTCTGTAGGCTGCATGAGTGACTAATGTTTTATTTGGTTTGATGACTATAAGCAAAAGTCCAATATTACATATCTGTGTGTAAAACTAAGTTCGAACACTTTCTATGTAGCAAAAGTGTGAGAGTGAAATAATTGATTATGATTATGATTGGTATACGCCGGTACATAAACTAACTTTCAGCATAATTAAGTTAAAAATGCATGTAACTTTTTGTAACGAAACTCAATAAGAAAATTGCATCATGCTCATATGAATAGAATACTCTTTTCTCTTAGAGAGAAATACAAAAATAAGAAGTCTCCGCATTTTCGTATAGATGAATTTTAGGCTTGAAAAGGCAGCTCAAGTTCAACAATTAGTTTGTCTCATTAATGAATTACCGTTAAGTTTCAAACAGAACACCTAGGGTTATATTTTAAATTCAGTGATCAACATCCGCGTTATATTATATTATAGACCCAAGATGCCTGGCTTGTGAACTTCAGTCTCTACCTAAAAGTCTGGAAGTTTAAACATTTTTATAATTTGGAAGCTGTGAATAAACTGGTATTGATTTTAAGTCTTGAGATTCTTTCCTTATTTACTTTTGCGTGGGTGTTCCATTTTCCTCCAACAAAGTTTACTTAGCTGTTGGCAATGCAATGGATGTACTTATTTTTTTCTAAATTGAAGTTGGCATTTTTGGAACTTGGCTAAGAAGCTTATTATAACATTGTTAGATCACTGTCCATAGAGCTCCAGTAATTTCAACTATATATCGTGGCAGTGAAAAACTTACTTTTCAGTCGAGACTTGTAAACCATATTGGTACAAGGCAGATAAGCCCGTATGAAGATAGGAAATTGTAGGGTTGTCTTTGAGGGAGGGATTGGGGTGAGCGGAGCGAGTTTAACATGTGAAGGATACAGTTTTAATATTATTCTGAGTACATTGAAAATTTAGTGGGTATTATGCATGGATATGGTGGATAATCCCATATTATTCCAGTGAAAAACATTGGGCTAAAGACCCTTTAATTTTCCTAGAGTAAACTATCAATGTTACCCATCCTTCTTCTTCCTACTTCACTTGTACCCTACTTGCACTCTATCTAAACGATACTTGTACCATTCTTATTTAACTCTATTTGACCTCCTACTTGACCCCTTACTTAAAGCCCTACTTAAACTCCTAATAATATGTCTATAAGCATAGGGGCCTTTTGACCCCATTTAGGGACCCCTGCAGTACCCCTGGACACTTTTCGTAACTTCTTTTCAAATACGCTGAAACTCAGTGTGATTTGATGTATCTTTAAGTACAGGGGCTCTTTGACCAATTTTGGGGACTCTTACCTCTGAACCCTTTTCGTTAATTTCATTCGGATTTCAGTGTGATTTGATGTATCATACGTCCCTAAACGTTCATCGACGTCATAAGCCCCTTTCTCCTGACCAAGGGCTGAAGATCACTAATTGCTAGATATTGACATGCCATTTAAAACGACGTATCGCAGGTCGAATACGGGTAACGCGTTTAGGAATGTATTGCGGTCATCCGGACAGAAGGACAGATGGAAATCCGGAAACCAAATTCAATTGGAATTAAATTATACGGTGTAACTGGATTTTATTTATATGGATGGTTAGTAAGTACTAACACTCACTAGCAAACTGCGTTCTCTAAGCTTGATAATAAAAGCAGTAGAGAAGTACTATATCTAAATCTGTGAAACTAATCAAAAGAAAATTAAATTTCTTTTGAAGTTATAATAAGATTTTCTAATTTAATATTTGGATTTTGGCTGAGTCCTACATCTGTGGGCTGAGTTGAAGAAGCGTGGTTAAAAGATTACATTATTGGACCAATTTCATAGAATTCCACTCCTACTGTTTCATGTCGACATTATGAGAGACATTTTAGTTTCAAAACTTGAAAATGTCATGTCGAATATAGTTGTTTCTTAAGCTCAGCTTTTGCACCAGCGGAATTGTGATTGAACTCCGTAATTTTGCAAGGTCTTCAGCAATAATGCAATTAAATAGCAACCAAATTTTATGTATCTTACTGTTTGTTTCTTAGAGTATAGAATTCTATACTATTCTATACTCTAAGGTTTGTTCTGTACCCAGAGTCGAGTGCTACGTAATTTAATTAAACCTATAGCACCTCTGTTCGTAACAAAAACATTTATAATTAAGACTGAAACCCAGTAAAAGTAATCGCATGCTCTTACCATACAAAACTTATAAGAGAACTAACCAATATCACATTTGTTCAGAATTCTACAGGTCTTCTAGTTGTTCAAAGTTTAGTAAACGTTGAACAAACTATGGCTAAATTTAATTATCTGAACTGCTAACTTGTTACTACTATGTAGTGCATACATGACTATTGACTATACGGGTTGTATTAGCCGCAACAAGGGTGACTTATGAGACTTATCAGTCATTTGTCCATCCATACATTATATCTTCGAAAAGTCATTTTCCAAATTTATGATCCTTTCGTTTGTCACATGAAAGTTAGGATTTAAGCAATGCAATATCCAGGCAACCACATCTCTTTAAATTGTACTAAGGGGGTGTTCAACACTCGCCAACCTCGTTTGTTCCCTAACACATAATCAGCCAAATAAAACCTCCCCTCATTACAAGATTACAACTGACATTCATTAGTTTAAAGCATTGGATTACATTGACAGCACCACTTTCTCCTTAAAGATATTATTAACCCAACCGACGCAAACTGGCAAAACAAAAATACTATGATATTTGCTCAACGATGACGCTAATGATCCTACTTTATAAAAGAAAGAGAGCATAGTTTTGAGCAGTAGGAGTAGTAATGATGATGCCAAAGCTAATTAGCTTAATGCACTCCAAGTTTGCTAATGTTATAAGTTCTTGGGGAAAGTACCTAAACGTATGTAATGCGTAGGTAGTATTTCATAGTAGCAACAGCGATAAAGGAAAGTACCTCAGTAATGAGTGAGTGGTATGGTGTATGGAATAAAAATAAAAAGTTTTTATAACTAGAAAGCATTACTTCACTTTCCGATCTTATGTCTTTAAGAACGTTACTGCAATACAATCCGTAGATTACCTTTGTCGTGTACTGCAGTATAAAAAGGAAGAAAAACGTGTTAACAAAATAGAAGAAGGGTGAAAGTAAATGACAATGAATCTAACTCCATTGAGGTAATATTTTGAGAGTGTTGAGCAGAAGTACATAAACTCTGAATTGTGCAATGAGTAAAATAAAAGTGCAGAAAGGTGCAATCGCTAGTAGGTATATAAGCCCCAGCATGTTTCATAATTTCTGTATTTCACTGTATTTCAGCATAACACTCCAGCGACATGGCGGAGGACCACTGGTAAAGTTTGAATGTTTGATAAAAAGGATGAATAGTTTAAGTGTTTAAGTGAAACATAAAAGCTAAATTTGGAACACTGTGACAGTATTTCAAAGAATTTTATAAATGTATTTGTAGAATTAGACGATCTCTTGTGCAAATCTGCAAAAGGTTGTTAACAGTTTACTATAACTTATTAATCCCTGTCCCTAATCATAATCTTATAAAAATAGCAAAGAAATAAACTACGGGGGAAAATCCCCGAAATTTGACACAAGTACATAAATACCTTTGGCATTTGCTATTACGAGTGTAAATGACCTAAGACAGAAAGCCAGTTTTAAACTGTTGACAATAATTGTCATTTTCTGCGGTAAGACGACTCTCCAAGCAAGACACATTCATGGAACTCGTTGTCTTCTGAGCATTTGCAAAGATATATGTATAGTTGAAAAATAGGAGTAATTCCTGGAAAATGTTGAAGATCCCGTCAAAAACCACCAAAGCTGTCACTCTACTGAAAGGGAATTGAGTTGGGTTGAAAAATGTATTTATGTATATAGGTGGGCTTTCTTAGAATTCATCAACTAGGTCGCCCACCTTTAAGTTATGTAAGAAAATAAAGGGGTGTGGTTATGAGCCTATAATTTACTTCGACAGGGACATCAGATAACGTCGTAAGATGACAAGATATTGAAGAACAGTAATGATAGTGATGGTTGAAATAAATACAGAAAACACCAACAAATGTCTCGTTTAGAAATGAATTCCTAATAGACGGAATGCCCACATCGATTCATTACACTTACTTAAGCATGCTTTTTACTGCATTCTTAAAGCATGAAGGCCTGTAAAAGATATATTCATATCCTAAATATCATTAAATACCATGTGCGTATGCTGCTTTAAGCACAATTTTACTAAAGGGGCAGACTTGGCTATACTAGTGGGTTTATTATACATCCTAAAAGCCTTAGAGGTTTCGTGAAGGGATTATCGGTTGCTGCACTAAGTACTTATTTACATCTATAAATACCTTCAACAATATAGTTATGGTACTAATTACAAGGAATGTTACAATTTTTTGCTGTCCCAATCACCATGAATGACTCTATCTATAACGTTATAGACTATAACTACAAATAAGTTATTATTGTTCCTCCAGCTTTGAAAGACATTGCAAGCAAACAATGACACAGTGCAGTGGAACTCTCGCTACAGATAAGATAGTTTATTTTTATGTGTAAATGTTAAAAGCATGCAACCTTGACTAACTAAGCTTTAGCTTTAACTAAAAACTTGGTTTCCTTTTCGTAGTAAAACTTGTTTTGCGTATTTAGTCACAATTAACCACATAATTAGTTCTGAGAACTCACGAGAACTTAGAACTTACTTGACTTCCAAACCGTATCCAGGCACTTGTCGCTTGCATTTCTGTAGGTTGCAGAGGATTCCACCGTGTCCCAAGAATAAGTTATCGCTTTGCGAGCAGTTAGCGTAATAGTCTCATGAAAAATTCAGTTGCAGCATAAAATTCCAAGAACTTCTTAGCGCTATCGCTTTTCTCGGAATAAATCTTGGACGTTTAAAACTGGAGTTTGGTATAGATATCAACTCCTTGTTATATTCATTTATATTTATCTCCTATCGTAAAGAGGGATTATCTTTTGGATATGAATAGGGATATGACCAAAGAGAAGGTAGGAGAGAAGTGAAAGTAAGAGTTTATTTTAATGGCTGGAAGGGGTTAGGATAGTAGGCATTATCAACAAAATAGAACGGTGGCAGAGTAATAGCAACCAGGCCACACCATACACACTTTACAAAAGTTATTAGGGATTTTAAAGGCTACACAGGGCTGTTTTGTGGACTGTAGCTGTGGTTCAGGTACTGCGGTTTGCAGTATAATTTTCCAGGGATGATAGTGATCATTTAGTGTGTCCACCTTTGGGAATTGGGGTTTTCTCTAGGAAGCATAGCATTGCATTTGCTGACACATGCTAGCTGGGACAAAGACATCGTTTACGGTAAAACAAGGCTTTACTTATGTGGTGTGGGTGGAAACGATAATATATTGTCATGTCATATGTGAGTGTAGTAGTCCTGCGGTGCAGACGTGACTTACAGAAAGCTCGGATGGTGAAAAGCGTATAATTTTAAGTGGAGTATAGTCGAGGCTTCTTCGTAAAATCTGAACCATTTTCGAGTATTTGAATCAGATTTTTTGATCGGAGTGAGGTCAACCTGTAGGGTTCATCGTACACTTTCTATACTAGCTTTTTACTAAACGACCATTTTACAATACTGACAACTGTTAATCAAAGCTAGATACGTTTGTTCGTGGTACGGGGAACTGACTGAAAGCCTTTGCTTGTAGATAGTCTATTTGCGGTAAGAGTTTTGATGTTGTTGAGCCTTTTTAAATACAAATGATCATTATAAAATTGGGATCCTGAACCTTCCACATGAACCGACAGATTGACATCATGCATGACACTTTTTTAATTTCTCAAGCCAGCGATTGCTCCCCTCCAGAGATCCGAGGTCATCATTGGTGGCTGACGAGAGCAAGGTTACTTACCCCAATAAAAAGTTACGCCTCCACCCTTTGCAAAATACGCACACCCTCTTCATTGTCGTTTTGTCACAGAGATAGATTTTATCCCTCGGGTATTATATGATCCTTAAAAGTGAAATTTACCTTCTGAGTTAATTGGATTCTCGAGAGTATATATCAAGCCTTCATGTTTGTCTACCTAACAACTAACATACAGTTAGTTTTAGGTCCTAGCTAATTTAAAAAATGACAAGAATAGTGACGAACACGAAAAAGAAGGTAGTTGATCCTTCTACTGAAGCTGGAAAGTCTGACGAATAGCCTTCTTAATTTAACCACATAAGCTGAGTTGGGTGGATAAGTGACTTTGCAAAGGAAACATATACTACTGAGATACAGAAAAGAATGTTATAGGTATTAAATTGAATCCAATTCATTCGCTAGTAGTAGTGGGATGGTGCAGTTATAGACGGTCAACGACGGATGACGATCCAATGAAACTTACACTTTTTATTCCTTTTTTTGTCAAACTGTATTTTTTAAAGATCTACTTGTGTTTAAAGATATAGGATTCCATGAAGCTAGAATACTCTTGGGTGTTTCACTACAGGAAATTATCTAATCAACTAAAGGTCTTAACGCACAAGGCATATTTCTTTGTGAATGGGTTTGAATTTGTATTGAGAGATGAAGGATTGGGTATTTTAGGTAGATAAAGATTTTGAGCTAGGTAGTGAAGATCCGATTAGTAATTAAATTCTGTATGATGACAACTAGTCTTAAAGCCTTGTGTAGGCGTTTTTCCTGCATATAAATATATTTAAAAAGGACAGGCTTAGGAAATTTGGAAATTTGCAGGGATGGGACATCCCCACTGGAAAAAGCATCTGGGCTTTGGGGATTGGTTGGATTGATTGGATTCTTTAGCCTCTTTTGATATAAAACTCCAATCGAAAAGCTATCGCAATTAAGTCTTGGAAGGCCGTGACATCGATTCCTTTTAAGAACTATATTACTTCAAAGGCACTGTAGGCAACACACGCAATACCAAACAATTTGTAACCTTCCATGTGCATGATTGTTGAAAATATTAATCTCTCAGCTCGTTATAATGCTGAAGACTTTACTTCAGGAAACGGAAAAGCTTATAATAATCTGTGATATTTCGATCCTCTGCACAAAACAAAGCACAAGATGCCAAATTCATATATTAATCAGCTAAATAATGCATTAATTTAAAGGGCTGCACAGGATAAATCTCCGCATGGTAATAATCTGAATTCGCCGTGTAGGGATAAAGACTTAAAAACTTGTCAGCTATCCTGATAATACTTATTATGAAATAGTACATTTCTGATAAAGATAAAATGTTTTACTTAACCGACACATGTAAGGTAAGTTGTATGTGAAAAGCGGCATAAAATAAGCACACAAGTATGAAGTACAATTTATAGAATCACACTCAACTGAACCCCTAGACACGCTAATGTCACCGATGGCAATGAATTGAACCAACTTTTACTCCAAAAAATACCACGACCATTAATAACCTCAATAATAAATTATGGGACAACCAACCGTTCTTCTCTTGCTTTTGTCTAACAAGAGCAATGTATAATCATCCACCCCCACAAAGGTCTACACGATCTTTTTGCTCGTAAAATACTCAATTCACAGCTTATACAGTTAGCATACACTAGCTTTTCATGGCGATATCTACTTTCTCCATGAACCGAGTTTTATGGATTCTTATGTAATGCTGAAACAGAGCAGAAACGATTTTATCTTTACAACGGAGACCAACTCGTTTTACTATGTGGATCATATAAAAGTAATTGTAATGTTGAAATCGATTTTGACAGGCTTTCTCGTATTCCGATGTATGAAGTTTCTATTTTCAACTTTATAATCAGATGTTAAGATTTTGTGATAGTAAAATATTACTCTGTACCAAGTTTTCGGAATATGTGACCCGACCGTTTTCATTTCATCCTCCTCTAACGAAGGCCAAGGTGTTTCAATCCAATCCTAGCAATTTACCTTTAAAATACCTTCAAATCGAGGGAGATACTCACACACGATATTTTTCAAATACCAATGTCGATTTCTGTATGTTAAATATCTTTAAAATTACCCAGAATAAGAATTATGTACAACGGAAATGTGATGATATTAGTTTATTAGTTTATGACCACGACCACGTTCTAAACTAGCTAAACTATTAGCTCTCTCTAGTTCTAAACTCATGCCATCGTGCAATTATGAATCACTAGACTACCAGCTAGCTCTGATGCTGTTTCGAATCGTGTACGATCTGTTTAAATAATCTGTGGCCGTCTATGACGGCCGAGAAGCCTATCAGTCCGCTTCTGGTAATCGCCGTGCGCGCCCTTTCAATTATACGCGTTCCTTCTTGGAAACCAAACATACTTCTATCCAACAACATACCTTGGCTTGCCACTTGCCCGCCTCCCCACATTTTTAACTACCAAACGACACAGCTAAACTATTAGCTCTCTGCTAACGGCACTACTCCACTAATCGTGATATACCGGTGGCGTTGTGTCTAATGATAATAAAAGGTTCCATGGCATATGCCTACAGACTTAGATTCGCGACGCGCCTCGCTTGGCAGCCTTCCTTACACAACTAGTTGGTGGGATCCTACCCTGTGCTCTGTGCTCAGACAGTTTTTGAGACTACAGTATATCATATAGTTTGGGCTGGCCTCACCAGCTACCACACTACTGTTTTAAGCACTATTCCACTAATCGTGATCTATCGATGGGGGATGGGGTTCTGTTTTATGATAATACAAATGTAATGTTCTGTCTAATTTAACTAACCCTACTGTATTAGCTCGGATCTCAAAAAAGTAAAAAAAATCATTTTTTCTCAAAATTTTGAAACTTTTTTAAAAATTATTTTTGAATTTTTAAAGGATTTTGAACTCCCAATGTGAAGGGGAGTTCGATACATACGATAGTTGATTAAGTATTACTAACCAAAAAATATTTTAGGTTGTACAACTCGAAGAGACTTGATTTCTCATACTTTTAAAAATTTTACTAAGCTTGCCACAACCATTTATCTGTTTCTATATTTTTATACTTTAACCCTCTTATATTCCTTAAACGACTAACAATAATTATGTAACGTCTGCTTTTTTCACCCAGTTAGCACAATAGAGCTGTGAGCAAGTGACCAATGCTAACAACGATATGACTAAGAGACAGGATGACGGGATGGCATGAATTGGGAAAGGGAACTCTGTATGTGAAAAGCAGGAGGGGGAGAGAAACCCGGGTATTTTGTGGCTGGGTTTGCCGTTCCGTCTTTTTCACGTACAAATGCGGGGGCGACGAGGATTATCATTTCCTTGGACAGAGGACAACCTAGGCTCAAATGGTGGAGAGACTTCAAGCTGAACGAACCCTCGTAGCTCTCCTCCAACTTGAAAATAGTAAAGCAAGGGAATAACGTTGGCCGTACTGACACTATCAGTGTATTAGCAGGAAAAGTTGAGGTGGAAAACAACTTTCACTTTGCACAATAGGCAACTAGTAGAAATAATAGAGAAAGCGGAATAGCAGGTGTAAGTGTTTGTTAAGAAACTAAATTCATTTTTATTATCAAATAATAAGAAACCCTAAAATAGAGAAATGTATACAAATAATTGACAAATCCAGTCAAGCCAATTATTTAAAAATTGTCAAACTTTCAAACTTTTCTAGCTTTAGAAAGCATTTTTCCAACTTCTTACATCAACGGACTTCAAATTTCATTTATTGTGAGAAAGGGAACTAAAAAAATACATTGATATAAAAAAACAAAAAGTAGTGAGAGAAAGTTGGGAAAAATTTGGACTTACTGGGACTATTTTTGAGAGAACGCGTATACGTTAAATGTGCAAATCTCATTCGCTCTGGTTTACAAAACTTTTGCAGAATTCAATTTTTAAACAAACATAACTAAGTTTACTTGAATTATGGACAACTAATAGGCAATGAAATATTTTTAACATTGACCTCGATAAATAGAATTGTGACTTGAATCTGATTTGAAAGTTATTTAAAACGTTTTCCCAGATAACCTTCAAGTAAAGTAAATAAACAGTTTTTAAGTGAAAACACACTCTTTGAAGGGCAAAGATAACCCTGGGATTGGAACTAAGGAAAAAATATCAGAGCCATTTAAAGCCAAAGAGAAACCAAGCGATGCGCTTTGCAGCAGGGCTACTCCCACGCTTGTAACGAATCATCATCAAGATTCACGAGCGATCATAATTCCTTGTCTACTACTACTGTTTCCACGAGCTTGCAGCTCCCTTCAGTTTCCTCATCTCTGTGTTAAACCGATTTGTATTTATTTAACAGTTTCAAAACGCAAGGTTGATTGTGAAATATTTTTTGGGGGGGAAAGCCCAACAGGAGGAAGTAGGTATGAGCAGTGAAAGTTACACAAGAGCCTTCAGCCATCAAACCATTCTCCTTGTTATAACCGAATCAAACCTTCTATTCCAATTGCTAACCGTTTGCTCTTAAAGTTTTCAACCCAATTTCTCTAAGTACATTCAGGAAAGCCACCAAAGAAAGATTCTTGAACATAAAAATTAGCTGAAGTCTACTGCAACAAGTCTAGCTGCTACAAAATGTATTTCGAAAAGATTATACCAAGCCCATCAAAGTTTATTTATTTATCGGCCACACTAGGACTAATAATTTTAGTAATTCAACCCCCATCATGGGCCTATCGACTGGACAGAGAGAATGGGGAGGGGAAACAGAAACCTTTAATAAGCTCAGGGGCAGCAAAATCTAGCTTATCTTCGTCAGCTTCAGCGTCTTTGTCTAAAAAATCGGTATCCGAGTCAGCGGCAAATAACTTGTTAGAAGGATGGCCCCCGAGGATCCCCATGTGGGGGTTTCTTTCAGGTTCCTCTGTGTCCAAAGTTGGAGGAGGGCCTGCAACCCATGAAGAGTCTGATTTAGAGTCCTTGACCTCGTCAAATGAAGAGGGGGAGGAGATAAGTAATCATCTTGAATTCCTTCCGTCTTTGTCCGCCTCTCATCAACGACAAATTCATCATCATCAACAACAGCAAAACCATATAAGTCCCCTGCAGCCGCAGCAGCAACATACCTATCCAAGTCAACTTAATCCAACTCAACTTGAAGAACAGGAGCGAATTCAAGAAAAAATCCATCAGCATCAGAATGAGAATGATCATCATCACCAACAACAGCAGAAGCAACAGAGACTTCTGAGCACACCCCATGAACAAGAGGGGGTACGGGGAGTAGGGGCTGATATCGAGGGCCCTCTTGCCAATGATGATCTCGAGGGAGAGGAAGAACCTTGGATCACTAATTTAAAAAGGTCTACCGGAGTCAGTAGGACGAATCAAGGGGTCAAAAGAACCAGGAATTATGATGTACCTCAAATAGGTAAGATAAGAGGATTTCTTTTACAGTACTTATTTTTTAGTATGGACCAAAACGTCAGCAATTTAGAAAAATCGTAAGGATAAATGCAGCATAAATATGGCTTCGAGTAATGTTTAAAACCATCACATTCTAAGCTAAGGTTAACGTTAAACGCTCGACTCAGTCACACAAAATCAAATTGAGACGGACTTAATGCAAAAGAAAGGTGGGTACATCATATAAAATCTCTGACATATGTGCATAATATCAACAAATATGCAAACTACATATGGCTCATCATTGAAAAACTCGGTGTAATAGTACATTAAGTAAAACTTGAATAAAGAAAGGGAAAGTCTCCGAGTAAATGCCCAGGTTGTTCGATCAGCCATATCCATTCATTGTAAAAGTTAGCTTGGTTATTGAGTGGAGCATGGATAAACTATGTATCGATAATAAGAAGAGCAGTAAAATAACCACGTCGAATTGGGACAATATAACGATAGAAGGGGTAATATGGAAGCCTAATTGTAGTAATGTAATAATCCTGTACTATTTCCATTAGTTGTGGGTAGAGAGAGAGAATGTAGGTTTTGGTGTGGCATACCAAATGAGCTAGAATATTAACTTACAGAGATTGGATAGGGTAAGATAGTAAATTAACTAACTAGGACGATGCAGCAACATTATTTACTCACAAACCTCGACAAAAAAAGAAGTGTACAAGATAAGAAAGACCTTAAACCAGAAAATCGTGAGGGAATCTCACTTATTCCCTACACTTCCGGTGATGGCTAGGTACAGTTTATATCTACTTCTTCAACAATAGCAGTACTACGTTCCTCTATTATTTATACCGCTGAAAGTACATGGAGCAGATTCCTATTTTTTGACTGGGAACGATGTCGGGCGGTGGCTTTGTCCAAGGATGAAAGTAGTGGGCTCTTCTTTTTGTAAGTACTCTTGGAATGAAACCTGTTGAGAAGTCGGTATATACAGGCTATAATTCATTACACATGTGTCTTTAAAATATATCTATTGGATGTTATATGCATCTACGTAGCATGCTGCTCATTTTATCTACTTGAACCAAAATCTGGGACTTGAACAGAAAGGCTTAGATTGTTGTAGCCCTTTTCTACACAGTCGAAAGGAAGGGATTAAGGGAAGATCTTGTAAATCTGAACCTGTAAACTACTCACCATTTCTACATATAGAACCAAAGTAGTAACGTGGTACTATTAGTGGTAGTGTTTTTATTAGTTACTATTATAAGGAATATCGGTAAGAAATAAAAATACACGATCCCCCGAGAGACCAGAAGAGAAAGTAAAGCTTGATTAAGAACAAGTTAAGCTAGCCTAATAAGTAGCATATAGCCTCGTTACATGAGCCCGGTTTGAGCCACATGGAATTATTAAGTCAAAGTGTGCATGCTCTTTGACCTAACACCCTTGAGCTAGTTAGACTTACTGCCAATCCATGTTGACAATATGAATCAAGATATAACCATGAATGAGCTAACCAATAATTCAGTCTGTAGGCGTTCCGCAGGACGATCAAGTGTAAGATAAGAAACCAAGGGAAAAAATAAAACAGAGATGAAAGTAAGACAAGCTATAAAAAGGCAGAGAGCTACAACCTATAAAAACTAGCTACGTAGGATTTCGATTAACTTTCTTGGTACCTTTCACTGACCGATATATAAATAAATTCCAATCACTATATAAATAAACATTACCTCTAGCAAGCAGCATCCAGGCATTATCTCCGTCAGGAATCGTGTGCATGTAGTTAAAATACGAGGAAGGGAAAGGAGAGAACTTGAGGCTGCATAACATAAAACCTAGCTGGAGATGGGATAAAACAAAAATGTATTCCCTCCGTTACCATCAAATTGTGAAATTCGATCTTCCATATTATGTATTGGTAGTTAGCTAACCATTGTACTGCATGCATTATACTGATTATTGAGCACATATTTTGGCGATTTGTCTTTGTTTTGTGCAAAATAGTATACACAAGAAATTGGGTAAGTTTCCCAATACTGAAAATAAGTCGATCTCTATTGATAAAGATGACATTGCAGTCGCAGCAAGTAGACAGTTGGTTTGAGATCAGCGTTTGTTTATTCTCGTGTCATTATTCTGTATTACGTAAAGTGAATGCAAGAAAGCTGTGCTATCTTGTTCTACGGTAAACCTTAAATGACCAGATATTACTTTTTTATGGGAAAAAATATTTTAAATGACATCAAGTAACTGGTTGCTTCTGAGGGGAAAAACCTGTCTTGGGAGTAACGTCATTCAAATATTTTGTTTCACATACGGTGCTTCGTTATCATTCCATTTTTATCCTCATTTCTTGAGCTTTCTGATCCAAGAAAATATCATTTCTTCAATTTAAAAACGGAAGGGAAAGATTCTTTTAAAAAACAACCTCTTGTTCATACACGCACACATTTATACTGTTATTGAAAGGGGAAAATAAATATAGGAAAATAGGCAGCTGAGAATTGTCCTCAATTTGTCTCATGGTATTAAATTAGTAAGCTCATAAACTTTATTGTAATGTTGTAAGTAATTCAACAAAATTTCGTCGACCGCAAAGCCATCATATTGTTTGACGTAAAAAGGTAGTTGAAAGTCGAGAGGACTTTGAGTTCGAGTCCGGTATTCACAACAGCCCATCCCGTTGACATGTTCTCCTGCTTGACATCAATGAGCTACTGAAGAGAAAGAGAGAAGGGTAAATAAGATTCCAAATAAGATTATGAAAATATATCAATAAGTTCTCCACTGAAATAAAGTATACCCCCTCCTCTTTTTCATTATTATTTTCTGTTCGAATTTGTCTTTTATTTTTTTCAAAAATAGTTTGTCAATTCACATATTCTAGAGGGTCGTTTTGCGAAGAGCAAAGGTTGGTCTGAACAAAAACAACCTTAGAAGGATTTTTAGAAGTTGTTGTCCTTAACATTTAGCCTCGACAATCATAATTACCATCACTGTTAAGTAGTGCGGTAGAGTAGAGGGATTCCTTAGATAATAAAACTAAACGATCTGTTATGTAGAAAAACTTGACAAAAAACTAGTCCAAAAAGCCAACTAAAATCATAGTAAAAATATTTTTAGCGAAGAAAGCAGTCTGAAAATTATGTTTTCTCTAAAAGGCATAGTGAAAAACAATAATGTGACAGGTCAAATCGTTTAATTAAGAAAAAAGTCGTTTCCAATCCCCACTCACCCACCTCAGCTTAACTTACTTCAACCAATTCAACCGATTTGATTAAGTTGTGGTACCTTCACACTTGAAGAAAATATGCATCAAAACAATACAGGAGCAGAAGTACAGTTATATATGATTGTAAGTAAATTTACTATTGGTGGAATGACAAAGGTTAAACCATTTGTGCAGGAGGCACTCAAAGTTCTACACTATGAGGATCAAAGCTTTCCTTGAAGCTTTTCAGCAGGTACTAAACTACAGGTAATAAAGGGGTAACCTATTTTAGGCAGTGAAAAACAACAGAATAGTATATTTAGAGGAAATCCAACCCTATCAACCCTATCCTAATTGATGGGGAACTCGTGATAAAATTCTGCAGAGGTAGTTTTTGTTATTTTACTTAGCACTTTCCAATCCATTTATACGTTGATGCTGTAAACTAGAAATAAACTTGTGTCCTTATATACATAGTAAAAAGACAGGTAGCAAGTTATAATTGGGGATCGGTGAGAATATATGGCAAAACCACTACCACAGATAGAAGTGCACAAACAGCCTGTACTAATTCAGAGAAACGAGGAAAAGAAACAAAAGCCGAGCTTTTAGTTATAATATTGATTAGGAAAGCATCAGGTTGCACAAAGTGGATTTACATATTCAAGTTGCTTTCTCTTTGCTTTTATTTAGTCCTCTAGTCCCAGGCCCTTTTGTGTTACAGTTTTGTTTTATTTTTATCTCAGTCGTATATAGACAAAATATCACCTTTGTCTATGTCAATCGTATGCATCAAGTGATGATGGACCTGTCCGGTCTCACAAAAAGTTATTACATGTCTTACACAATACCCCCCCCCCCCCAAAATAAAAAGTGGTTTTATTTAATTAGGAATTAGTAGTAGTTTATTTGCGGTGGAATGAAAATCGACTGATTAAAAGTTAGCGAGGAAACAACTAACCTTCTATTTTATCAATTTAAAAGATCGATTTTGTAGGGGGTTGTAATTTCAAGCTAGGTGTCTGGTTTACTGAGGTAGGTAGGTCTTTAAACCTGTTTAAGATCTGAACAGGTTGAATTCGCACTAATTAAATTATTTCTGCAAACAAACCCGTTTTAATTCTTAAATGTGAAGACTCCTTTTGCCATGGGATTTCTTTGAAAATTAAATGTTAATCTTTGTAAAGCATGAAGCAACGCAGTCAACGCAAGATTACGTACCAACACTAACTAAAACCTATAAAACAGTAGCAAAAAGAAGGATGAGGAAGTCCCAACTCTGTAACCAATAATATGGGGAAATGTAGCAATGTATTTCTTTGGATGAATTTATAATCTCATGAAAAATTCACCATCCTCTAGTCAGTTCACAAGTGGTTTTGTTGTAGTCGGTTCGCCAGGTCGTAGGTTCTACAGAAAGTAGACTCTGACGACAATGTTCTCAAAGAGGACCATGTTTTATTCACAAAAAGGATCTGCTATGAATAGTCAAGGGAGGAGTTACTTTCCCTTCATGTCTAGTGGAGAAAGCAGAGAGTAAAAGTATCCAAGGTTGGTTTTAATCCGGGTTGAATTTAAGTCAAGGAGGAAGCATATTTGGATTAACATAAGAAAGAATAATAAATGTCTCACAGAAGATACTTGAGACGGAATAAAAGGAAACTGAAAATTGGATGCAACAAGCTCAGCCAAATTGTGCAAATATTATGTTATTACATTCGTCAATTTCTCCCCTCTTTTTCTGCATTTGGCTAGGCTTGCATGGCCATGGGGGAAAGTTTAGTTTTTCCAATAGGAATTTAAACTCTGAATGAATTAGGAAATGTTCCTAGAAAATGGAAATTAGTTGTACTTTAGTTGGGCCCATCTATAATGGATGTCGACCTTCAACCTTTCTTTTGGAAAATAGAGGAAGTATGGGAAGAATTTTAATGTTTTCTAATCTTTCCTGTTCTTCATAGAAAACAGTTCGTGCAATAGTAAACTTATTAAAGCAACAAAATACCTCGAGGGTTATTTTGGATAATTGTAGGTAAATTGGTTGGAGACCAGTGAAAGCAAGAATGGGATTCGTGGAACTGTTGCATAATTATTTGCACGAAAATTTTAAAGGGAAATTTTGCCAGTTTGCTCGTTTGGTAGGTTGGTAGTGGATTAGCATTTATTATTCATATGAAGGAGTTAAACTACAAATGATGATGAGAAATTCGCTAGTTTACGTTTGATGTGACAAATTGAGCAATTTAAAGCATCGAATTTAGGTTTATTTTTACTCTACGATCACGACCTAAGCTTAACCGTTTAACCATTGAAAAACGGAAAAGATAGAATCATGCATATCAGCATATCCACAGCTACCGCTAAATACTACGAATGCTGCTTTTTTACGGATGTATAATATTCATTTTAAAACTCAGGGCACTACAATGATTTGTGTAAGATATACTTGAGATTATATTTCTTTCAACGATTTATTAAAAATAAACTAAAAAATTGAAGCAATGTTTTGGAAATATCTTTTAAACCGAATTGTCAACAGCAGATTTTGACTTTGGTTGTAGAAAGAGATATAAAATGACAAACAAATATCATATTTCTCGTCAAGAGCACCAATTAAAAATAAATCAACGGAAATCTAACATTTTGTTTACATCATAATACGTTGTAAATTTTTAAAACTGAGGAATAAAGTTGTAGAAATAAATAATTACATAAGCTGCAGCCAGGTCAAAGTTATAAAAAATGTTAAATAATATTTAATCGGTTTAGATGGTTTATTCTTCCTTTCTCTGTAAAAAAAAGTTATCAACATTGGGATTTTCGTTGGCATTTTTTTAAATTCAAAACTCATTTCCTTAAAATCACTTTTGTTACATGGCACGAAAAATAAATAAATAATACTTGAACAATAATTAGACAAATTGCTACCAAAATATTTATTATAATCCAAGCTTTATTCGTTGCGCTTCCAGTTTATTGTGTCAGAAAGAAGCTCTAACTTCCGACTGAAGTGGAGTACTTTCTATCTAATCTTAAGCAGCAAGAGTTATATGTTAAATTGTGACTCTGTGTAGGAGTTAATACTTTTAAAAAGTCACCCCGTAAATACGGTATTTCCGGAATCAATGCCCGTGGGGAATTATTGTTTTGAGTCAAATTTGTACGGGGACGAACCGGAAGTTATTTTTTTTTAAAGCACTAAAAGATTTCCTAAAAGCACATTTTAAATGTTTAGAAAAAATTCAAAAATTACCTTTAAAATCCATAACAATTTGACCATATCCGTATTTTTATTTTTTAATTCTAAATCTAAGTTTGTTTCATTTTTTACTCTACCTATAACTTTCAATAGGTTGTTCATTTCTTTAGTTGATTCTAATTTTTATTTAAACTGGAAAACAAATAAGAAACACTTACAATGTCAAACAGCATGTAACCAACCCATTACAAACAATAGGGCGTGCTCGCTACATAATTATGTTACTTTCTTTCCTAATAATGAATGTCCTAATATGCTACTACACTCAATCCTTAATCGCGAATAACTTCAGAAATGCAGTATTATTATTTATAAATGCAAAAAACCACAGATTTAGATAAATAAAACAAAGGTTAAGCTTTTATTTAACAATAGTACGTCACAAGTTAACAGCAGCAATAATTGAAGGTTTCGTTTCAGTATATAAGTCCAGCTATAAATAAAACTGTAACCTTCTAACTTTTTTTAGTATTTAGCTAAAAATAAGTATGCGGTTTCAAATAAAAGTATGTCAACTCTCTTCTAGAAGTTTACTAAACCATACCTTTTTTCTCTGCATGGCTTTGTTTTGTTATAATAGGTCAGAATAGAAAGGAGTTGCCTCCACGTTTCCTGTTTTGTTACCAGCAGTCGGGAGATCTTCATGCTACCCTTTTCACTTGCCTTACTTATCCGATACCACAGTCGATATGATTGATGCATTTATAGTTGTGCTTGTGGCATGGCATATTCCACAGTCAGTGTGGCTTCAGGAGGTGTTAGCCTTGCTTCATTGATTCTACATAATAGTGCCAATATTAGTTCCAATAATACCTACTAACTAACAAAAATACAAAAGTAGCATAAATGAGATAAGAAACTACTACTCGGTTCATGGTAGAGATTTATTTTTAGACAAATCAAACCAATAGGTAACATTCGAGAGGTACATTAGGTACATTACAGATCCCGCTATACCAATTATGTTATCAATGTATGTATTATATTGCTTATGTGGATTAAAGTTCAAAGTAAAATTTTGTTTGTGTGCGTTATGATCATGATTAACAAAACGAGATAAACTGAAAGTGGTTTTACCGTCACTCGGTTACTCGGAACCAATTTATGCCCCACTTGCATTTATAAGATACGCATATCAATCAAGGTTAGTTTGTATTTATGTTCATAATCGTTCCATTTTAATACCGATCATTGGAAATCACAAACTGAGCTAGGTTACCAATGTTTGCTCCAAATTGTAAAGCTCGTTGAATGATGAAATTGATAGGATACGGAAAATATTTCGGTCAAACGTTTCTATTTTTAAGACGACGAAAATGCTCTATAGAATTCCAACCAAGGATAAATAGAAAACATTTCATGATGTAAAAATTCGGCAACTTGTCTATTGGTTTTGGGTATTGATATTGGTTTTAGAATTGCTCAGGCAGTCCAGACTTTCTATTAATATGTTCCAAAAGCACGCAACAAAAATAGAAACGCAAAGCAGGCACATACGCAACTAATGATAAATGGAGATTCGATGTTGAATTGAATTTGATTACCAACCAAATCACGCATAAAATCTAATGTAATCAAGGACATGATTTCCGTTTATCCCTATACCTGAATGTGATGCACGAAGGTTAGACTTGTAAAATAAATAAAGTTAAATTAATTAATATTAACCACGAAAATAAAAGCCATACAAAACCATTACAACAGGCAGGACAACTTTGATACTAATGATAGTGAAGAATGATTACGATGACATGCACCAGTAAAACTTCCGAAGTAAAAGAAAATATAAAATCGCACAAATGTATACGGTGAATTTATTCATCATAAAAAATATAGAGAAACCTCTCAATTCGCATAGCAAACTATTCTTGGATATCCAGTACAGAAAGTTAAACCTCCTCCGAATAGCTAGCCGAGCCTGTCTAAGCCTTACTTCCTAGGATTTTCTGAGAAGGTGGTAGGGGCAAAGCCCCCACACCCCCACGGCTGTAAAACTTTTAGACTCAAGAATAATTACTTTAAATTGACCAATTTTTAACCAACGTACAAAATTGAGTTTTTGAGAATTTTACCCATGGGGGTGGCTTACAAAAGTAGGGGAACAAAGTTTCGAAAATTTCAGACCCGTGGGCGTCAAAAAAACCCCAATGGGTCACTGGGTTGTCCGTCCTGGCTGGTTTACGAACTTAACCTTAGAAAGTACTGCAGAAACTACTCTGCAAAATTTTAGCGGTGTGTGGTCATTATTTCGAGAGTTATAGAGTGCACAGACAGACAGACAGACGGATTGCGTGGTCATATAAGCCCAATTGACTGGGCTAAAACTAAACAAAAGCTTTCTATGTTCTCTGGAGATTACCAGATAATTAAGTTAGATGAACTTATTCAAAATAAAAGCAAATCAACAATTTCATTTAAGATTTAGCTAACGTTTTTCCCCATTTGCTGCTACATCCACACACGCAACTACAGTACATTACAGTATTTAAGAATGGTCGTTTACAGAGCTTTAAATTGACAATCCTTGTTTTGAGCCTTAAGAGAGTAGAAGTAAGATGAGTTGACTCTAGTTCCGCTCCCTTGAGGGACATAACTTTAACTTCATTTTAGACCTTATGCGACAAACTATCCCATTAAGCTAATGTATCTGGGAGGGGATAAAGCTCCATCGGGAATAGCCATTTGACGTAATGCAATATTATGAGGGAGAAAGTAAGTAAAGTTAGTGCAGTGCAACTCGAATTCAACGTATACATAGTACAACAAAGTACTTTAGTTTCGCTCTCTTTTAGAATTGAGAAGAAAGTGCTTCTGAATGTCGGAAATTTTTTTTCAGTTAACTACAAAAAATATAATGAATTAACCTAAACCAAGGTGTGATAGATAGACTCATAAAAATAATTAAACATATTTAATAATCTTCAAATCTTCATCTCCACTTTCCATTCTACAATTTTGGTATTGGAATTGGAATAAAAACCGTCCTTCCGTCCGTCCTTTTATGAAAGAACCTCTACGAGGTACGGAAATTCTGTGTTATTGTAAATGTTTATTTGCTACATGTAAAATTTAATATTATTTGCCAAGGTCAATTCAAACCAACGACATAACTAGCCCTGTCTGTTGACCTTTTTGTGGAATCGTTTTGATTATATCTTTCTAGTTTTCTCAATCGTCTTGTTTTTTAACCAAATATTTTTATAGCTGGGCTGGGCAGTAACTCAACTAGGGATTTAACTTTTTCTATTTGATGTCTATATCTGTTGTTTTTACACATAAATGTCATACCCGACCTGCTTTTAGGCATAGCTTATGAGAATTAAACTATCAAATTAAAATAGCATTAATAGAACATTGATGACGTCCGTCCATTTCCACCCATATTACTTTACTATCATTGGAAAATGTAGCTATCGATTGGTATTTTTATGATGACATTTTCCTAATTATATTTCTTTCAGATTAAAACGGTTTGCAATTTATGTATAAGCCTACGCTGATGTGAAATTGTATTATAACATTTTCCTATCCCTGTATTCTTTTGACCTATGACCTATTTCTGTGAACTTAACTGTAACCTTTTATATATTTTCTTTCTAAGACAAATACAACTACTAAGTAATTGCATACAAGTTGGCTACGAACTTTTCTTTTGCTTGACATATAATACGGTTGACTAATTGCTGGAAACAGGTTAACCTGTCTTTGTTTACATGTTGAAAGCAGCAAACGTGGTCTTGAACATTTCAAGTTGGACAATGTAATTGTCTTGTATATGTCACGTCCCTTCAGGCTGAATGTTTAATGATTTGTATATGAACGACGTTATGTGCCATTTGTACTTTTTTATGATTGAATGCGTTGAATGCTTCAGCGTTTTAATTACAAAAAGTTGATAGAAACCCACTGAGGCTCGATTTCAGTAAAAGTGATTAGGTAAACGAATGCTCAGTTTACGTTGCTGAAGCATCCTTTACCTGAACAACTGGACGAAGGATTTATACATTTGTTGCATCAAATATATTTTTTATTCATTTTTAGATGAATTATTATTTTTAGACGGATTTAAATTATGAATGCACGATAACTGATTTTTTCAAACAATTTAAATCATAATTTGTAGACACTTCAACAATTAAGTAACATTTCAATGCATAACTGGATGGTTAATTCTTTCTAGTCAAAAGAAAGTTTTTATATTCCGCTCTACGAATTGTGATTAACTTGTTTGAAATTCAATTTAAGACAAAATTTAGGTTTATGCATACAAAATTGAGTTTTATTACCAATTTCATTTTAAAACGAGCTTTTGCAATACAATTATTAGATTAAAAAATTATCCTTTAGGAAAAGCTTGAAAAATCAAAGGTTATTTTGGTTTGAACTATAACTCCCCCCTCTAAATAACTCCCCCTGCAAATGAGACCATTGCAAATTAACTCCCCCGGGGGATTGATTTCCGGAAATACGGTAGTAGTAACTTTTAGAATTTCAGCGATAAGTAGCCGTTGCCTAACAAGTCTTTACCAGCAGGTATACAAAATAGTACTTTCAATTAAAAAAACAGCTTTAGGAACTCAATGCACTTACTTTTACAAACCTAGATAAAAAAACTCATAATTTGCATGCAAAAAATGAATGAAGTATTTAAAATCCAACAAAAAAGAACATGAAAAGAGAAAGTTTTACGCTTTCAATTCATTGTCCAACTTCACATTTTCAAACTACTTTTATATCTTTTTAAATGGAAATGGTAAAAACACTTTCACATTAGCTCAGCAAATGGAATTATTCGAATGGGGAGGGGGTGTGATTATGTCAAAAACAAACGACACAACTTTGTACTATTTTTATCATTTTCTATTTTTTTACTTTAGTTACAATGCTCCAATAATCCAAGCTGTAGCTGTTCAACTGTACTTTCTACTGGTACTGCACAAACTGGCATTGAAATGTTGAAATCATAGGAGTGGAAAATGCAAAGGTTGGCACATCGCCCTGGCAGCATTAATTTGGGAAATACGGTAGTTTCAACCCTACAACACCCCTATAGCTTTACTTTTCAAGGAATGAATGAATTTCTGGTACTATTAAGCTGTATGCTCTTTTCTTTATATAATTAATTCAACTCACCTGTCTTGTCTGTTCTCAGTCATTCATGAAGGGAAAGGGGGATTGGGATTAGAGGTGGCTTTTCTGTGGTCGGTGGAAGGAAGACGTGCTAGTGCTGAGCTAAGCTCTCACTGAAAAGTAGGATATGTCTGCCTAGTATCCTTGTGAAAGTTGGTAGATTTTGCACAGATATCTTCATCACTTTCCCCATATTGATTTTCGCTACTCAATTAATCATCATTTGTTCAACTCCCAACTTCCCACAATCCTGATTATTATCGTAATTCAGTAAATCTCACTAATAATACAATAGCTGCCGGAATGTATGAGGGGGAAGGCCTTTTAGTGTGGAGAAGGATGCTTAATATATGCTGATAAGATTATAAAATTACGTCCAACAGAAACAGAAAGTTAAGCTTATCTGTGATAAATGCTAAAGGTTACATGTAAGTGAGTAATATGGACTTTGTCAAGTCACTCTTGCCTGCGTAATTTATTAATTTGGTAGCATAGATTATTTGTAACACTCCTTTTATATCGCTTACTTAAGTTTACTCTTTTAAATCAAAGTAAGAAGGGTATGAATAGAGCTGTTTTTGGTTAATTGAGAGTAACTTTTTTCTAGATTAAAATATACATAATCCCTGAAAAACTAAACATCACAACTAAAAGCAATAATGTAATTATTAGAATGTTTACTATTCCATCTCAAATTACCTAGTTCCCTGTATAGGGAGGACCAGAAATAATCATGTAAACAAACCATTCCCTATAGGCCGCGGTTTATGTATAAAAAAATGATGTTTTGAAGCATATTTAACATGAAAAAGATACACCCCTATATAGCATGGGTAGGATAGCATGCGGCTTAATTAACGAGTGTGACCTATATACAGGGAATTAAGGTACCTTACTGAGGGGGGTTAGAGAAAGCGATTTATTTAAACTAAACTACATGCATGGATCTTTTTCTCTCGGATATCTAAATCTGTGCTCGGAAGTAAATTTTGCAGTCAACTTCTCACATGACAATATATATTCAGCCGTGCAATCCATACTAAAATCCTTCATAGAGGCATACATCGAGAAATGGGAAAAGCGTAAACGAAGAAAAACTATGCATAGGTTTGAAAGATTTTGTCCTGATAGTAATTTATACACATAATAAAGTTGTTTTTCCACCACACTAATACTTCTAAACTTCAATGACGTAATCCAGAGATGATATAATGAATATCATTTAAGACTGCAATACGAGAAGGATAAGTATAATAAAATATATATCCGATTTCACAACATAAAATGTTCAAAGCACTTGGAACTACGTTTTAACTTTTACTACTACGCAAAAATAGTAGCATCAGAAGCCGAAATATATATAGAAATTCTAGGTGAAATTATAGACCTTAGCTAAAGCGATTACAAGAATGAATGATTGACAGAAGGGATAAGGAATAATCCTATCCTACTTCTGTTCTCATCCATCTCTAGTCTGCTGGTGGATAAATTGTTTAAGTAAATCGTTAAAGCTGTATATGTGACAAGGATAGGCTCAACGTGTCTCGGGAGAAGAATACATGCATGGTTTGTCATGTTATAAGTCGAAATATAGAGTATCCGCGGTTGGTGCTTGAGGGTTTGAAATTTGATTGAAACTTGAAATTGCTTTGGGAGTCCCAGAAAGTAAACTAGTAGAGAGAAATATACCTTATTGCTAGATCGCTGTTTTCCAGTCCTTCCTTGGCTCAGAGAAGCATTAGAAAGAAAGACACCTAATAGACTGAGTGTATTACTTGCTATGTGCGGTGTCAGGATTTTTGTCGATATTTTTTGTATATACTGTTTTATTAAGAACTATTCCTTGGAAGTTCCCAGGTTGAAATAAGAGATTAAGTGTTTCAAACGCCTACGCTAGAATGGATCAAGTATCTGCTTCCGAAAAATTGATCAATAAGGATAGATAATGAAACCTGAGTTGTTACACCTTATAGGCTTTAATGTTTCCGGATAATAGATTTCTTCTTCGCTATAACAAGATTGTTGGTTTAGGAAGATTTTATAAGAACATTTCGACGAAGAGTTACCTATTTAATTGGTTACTACACTTGGAGTACATTGTCATTGTTAGTGAAAAAATATCGGCCGTGTCCTATAACATCCTTTCTTTAGTTTTCTATCTTGCAGTATTATTTATCCAAGAGCTTAAAGTAGTCGTCAGTTAAGTAACGGATTGCTTTGTTCACACAATAAAAGAGACATGCATAACTCAGCTATAAATGTCATCCAATATCTGTGTACCCAATATATCCGACTTTGTACGTCAAATACTTTCCCAGCTATTACTCTGATGTCTTTTGATCCACCCACGCTAACAATAATAAACAGTATGCAAAGATAAACAAGGAGCCTAAGGGAAAAGTGTTGCTCTTGGCTTTTTTTTACCAGCCAGCTAAATGCTCCATCAAATACTTGTCCACTAGCTAGCTAGCACTAATAAACAGGCAGTCTTCTGAAGAATGTGAACTACAGTAAAAAATCATTCCAGATTCAATCCTACGGTTGCTTTTAGGAAAAAGTTGCTTATCCATTATTTTTAAGTACTTGTTGAAAACCTCCTCCAACCAGCTACGGTGGCCCGGTCAATTGCTGTTTTTGTGCATAAATAATCCGACAAGAGCAAAAAAAAAGGATTTATTATGTGGGGACTAAGCCAATGTTTCCCAATTAAATGACCGTATTGGGTACCCCCATAAGGATCTTTAATTATCAGATTTGGTAAAAAATTAATTAGGTTTCGTAAATTTTAAATCAAAAGTAGACAAACCATTTTTTGCATTTTAAGACCCGATCGGGTAATTTTTGACCCCCACGGCTCTGTAAGTTGTCGAAATTGTAATTTTGATGATTTTCAATCAAAAGGACAGACAATTTTTTTTCACTTTAAGGACCCTATGGGGTTTCCTTTTAACCCCTACGGGCCTCTAACTGGTCGAATTTGTAAAAAATATTGTCTTTTTCGTTATTTTCAATCAAAACTAGAGCAATTATTTTTTCCCTATTTAAAGGCCATAGGGGACCCACGGGTCACTACGTTGACCAAACGACTTACATTTTCGGTCAGCTCATAGTTATTACAGTTGCTACCGCTGTACCAAATTTCAGAGAGATCGGTCGGGTAGGTTCTGAGATCTCGTGCGGACAGACAGACAGACAGAAAGACAGCCGGATTACATGGCTACATAAGCCCAATTGACTGGGCTGAAACGACCATTTGGTTATTTCCCAAGGGTATCGTGGATAGAGATCGTATGAAGGGCTGCTGTATGCATTAAATCCACGTTTGTAATGTTATGCTACAGCCACCACTTATCTCGATGCATGCATAGAACAGACACACGGAAAGAGTTCTCTTACACGGAGAAATCCATGAACTGTGTATTAATTGCACACAGCACATGCTTACTTTAAACTCAAGAAAGAGTCAAATGATCAGTCCCTTACGTATTACTTGTTGGAAATATTTGTCTCCGCTTCTTACAGTTTCTTATAATATGAAGGGAAAACTTTCTGGTCTATCTTCATCTTCCTTAATAATCTGTTGGATTAAATTACTGTCCAAACAGAACTTAAATTCATGCTTTACATGCGCTTGATGCCGTGCACATGGAGCGTTTCACAACACTGGCAATAGTCGGAAGATCATCTCACATGCATAAGCTATGGGTCGTGGCGTAACTTTATCTTAGTGAGATGGTATGGTATTGTGAGCGTTATGAATTCCATTGGCTTTTACCCAGTAGTAGAACAATGGAAAGTAATATAATCCATCTTTAGCCATCCTAATATGAGTGTTGTTACCGGGTGAACTTTGAGTTTTGTTAACCTGAGGTGTTTTTTGATCCTAAGGGATTTCCTTGGCTCTTACAGAAGGGATTGGGTTCACTATTAACCACCACAGGCATCTCGGTTAACAAAACAAGATCATGTCACAATTTTCTCTTTAACAATCTAAGTCAAACGTCAGGTTTTGTGGAGATGTTATATTTTTCTGAAACTTAATTGCATTTTTTAAGGACCTAAATTATTAGCATTACTCATAACCAAGAGCGCAGGTAACATTTCTTCACTTCACGGTAACCTTTGCCTTTACGAAGGAAATCTAACCAAACGGGATAAGAAACACTTCAAAACAGGGATAAAGAACATTCCAAACAATTAGGATTTAATGTTCATTCTCACTTTTACATACTTTTTCTCACTAGCTACAGACCATAGAGGTTTTTATTTCCGATTTAGATCACTCCCTTTTCAGTTAAAACATTCAGTAGAATTCTAGTCGCATAGAATGATAATGTTGACGTGCAATTTCTTGCAATACCCAACTACCTTACTACCTCTTTTACTCTTACAAGATGATAAAAATCCAAATCCAAGTTATAAAATTCTACTACATTTAGACATACATTAAATAGAGAAGTCAAAGTTGTATTTTAGATAAGGAAAATACATATCCACAAAAGGCTGATTTACTCCAGTTCTTAAAATAAGACTATAAGTGGTAGGATGCACTATCCTAGTCTTTACTTTTTGCAGTTAATTAAAAAGTAAGTTAGTTAAGATGGTGGATTTAGCTTGTTGGACTAGATGTGTCTTCGGCTTAGTTGAATGTCAAACAGTTCTTTGAGCCCACCTATTAATTGTAGGCATAGTGAAAAAAAAGGCTCTGGGCTAAAATGTACTTACAGTAGGTGAAAGTTGAGCTTCATTGTTCGTTAACAGTAAAGCCTGTTTGCGTGGAAAGTTTATGGGTTAAACTACTGAACTGTTAGGCAGTAGGAGAGGACGTTGTTCATTGTCGATTACATACGGCCAAGGAACAAACCACCTTACATTGGGTTAACCTTCTTCTCCATAATAAAAAGTAAGGGCGAGAGGATCGAGAGTGAGTGTGAGTACTCTATAGCTTCCTAAGCCTAAACTAAGAACTTTCAAGTCATTTAAATTCTACTAAAGTAATCAAGTCAGAAGTAAACCTTTGCAGAATGACTTAGTTTTTGGACAGGGAAATCGTAGCTTGTGTTGTTAACTTGTGGGAAGGATTTTATACCGCTTCTTTAAATGACGGGAAGAAGGCAAGGCTGATTCTTATTCTGGTAGAGAATCAATGCTAGATTTTATTATTTTTGAGGTCTCAATTTATAACCTTTAGTTCTAGTTGTTTAGTAAAACAAGCAGGTAGACAGGCCAAGAGTAGGTTTGATTCTAAAGAATTCATTCCATGAACTTGTAATGCAGGTAGTTTGTGTACAAATCCTTGCGTAATTTTACGGGTTATGGACTGGGTTTTTATTTGTGGAGGTTAATACTGCAGTTAAATGTTAAGAAGACAAAAATATTCATGTGCTTCCTTTCTTCAGAAAGTAAATTGACCTTGTACTCCAAAGTAAAAAGTGAAGTAATCAACCGTACCGATATAATTGAAAGATAATTTCCCCGGATTTCATTCCCCATTGCTTTAAAACTGTTATATAAACCTAACTATAATAAAATTCGCTGCGCTTTTCTGCTACGATCTACGAATCTATCTCAGTTTATCTAGAAATAAAAATTGTATACATCCACTCGGATAAATATCTACTGCTATGCTATAGCCCTACCTCCCCCTTAATCATCATCATCGTTTGTGCAATGGAGTTGAAAAACTATCTTTTCCAACAAGCTAGCCGCAAGTAAAGTGTCCTAAGTCTGAGTCATGTATCTCGTTCCAGCCTTGTAGTAAACTACCCATGCCTACCCTTTATCAAAAGATTTGGCGAGCGACGACAAATCGAAAACTTTCCTCGAGTAGAAAAATTGTTAGTGAAAGGGAGGACAGAAAATATCCGACAAAATTCTATCTAAAATAAAATATGAAACTTCTATTCACCTTGTGATCAGTTTTTTACTGAGAAAATAGGATTTCTCATTCAATAAATAACATAATGTGTAATTTAGGCAAAGATATACAGTCAGTAGCCAACCACTTATTTTTATTGTTTTATCACGAGTTATTTTTTAATGCATACATGCTTGGCATTAAATCATACATACATAAGTACGAAGGAGTAGCAATATTAATAAGGGTACAACATATTAATTTATATTACTTATAGAAGGTTAGGTTAGGGTTATGGTAAATATTGATACCTAGTTTACATGAAAAAAATTGTGGTCTAGTGACGGCCCTGTTTATCACCTCTATAATAATATGCATATGTATATATGTAATATGGATCCACCCACGCCTCATGCCAATACCCACGTACTCCCTTTAACGTAGGTTGCATTCCGTTACAACCAAGTTATAAGGATTTATACTATTGCATTGTTCGTTTAATATTCAAGGGTTGTTGGGGTGGGAGTCGTAGGTAGGTGGTGGTAGCCTTCTTATGAATGGACCCCGTGCCGAGGAGAGAGAAAGTATCTTTCTTGTTCCTTGGTAGAATTCGGGTATTTTGGGATCCCGGGGCGCCGGGATGTCCGGTTGGCAAAGTTCCAACCACCCGATGACGTCACACCTTTCTCTCATACCAACTAGTTAAGCCAGACGAGGAAAGGAGTATGATGGCATTTATAACAGTTACTGTTTTCTCAACCAATGTAAGTAACCCAACCCTAAACCTAAACTGCTTGCTACTACCAGTACAAAATTTTATTATCATTCTATTACAATCGTAGCTTTCTGTACTAAGCGTGTAGGAGACAAGTATTAGATACTGACAGAGTCAATGAGCAAGATAAAGCTCGGGACGGAGAGGGAGAGAGATACATTTATTTGGAACGAATAGTTGAGGTTTTTTGTTTCCTTCAAAAGGGAGATATCTACATTCTAAACTGATGACATTGTTTGCCCTTTGTGAACTGTCTTTAGGAAACTGGAGATGTATATGGATCATATGTAGATAGTACGGATGTACAAAGAAGTTATTTTTGAGTAGGCAAAACCTTTAGAGGATTTTTTTAATCCTGAATAAAGAATGTGAAATGCACGTAGGAATAACCAAGTTCCGTAGATGATATCTTGCTTGGTTGTTTTTCTAGTGGGTAGCGAAACCAAGCAAAGGTATTAATAGCCTTTTCACTATTTTCACATTCGATTTTCTTACCCTTTGAAACATAGAATGTAATTGGCAAACATGCATATCACTAGTGACACAGCTAACAACACCGTCACCGTGTATTCTTCCATTGTCATATTTAATTTAAGTCTTGTGCTAAAAGCGTGGGTTTAATAATGTTAATTTTAATTAGAACCAGAAACCTTGTTAATTAACTCAATTCACAACAACCCGCTTTCACTCAGGTAATTAATTGAAGCCCTAGTCTAGCCCATCCGCCTGAATGGGGCCTCGGATAAAAGTATTGAATTATCTTTAAAAGAAACCGCATGTGTATATCCCCTAAACCGATCAACTCTCTACATTGCCATCATATCTCATGATCTTCTCTCTAGATTCTGCTACGTGTAAATAATCGGGGTCCTACAGTTCTCTACACAATCAACCTAAACAACCAAATACAACATATACGTATGGTCAGCAATAAAAGGAAGAGTTTCTAGAAAGATTCCTTATTACAGTACTCAATTATTTATCCAGTTCTGTTGGTCCAGTGCTATTGTATGGTCGTTGGGCTTTGTCGGTAGTTGAAAGAGTTTCTTAGCAAATTGGAAGTTAATGGAGGTAATTAGGGGACGAGAGAGTACGATTGGCTAATGAGCCATTTGTCAAAGAAGACAGCGTCATGCATGTCTCCCTCCAGCAAACAAAACCTGGCACCACGATCAACCACATAATAATTTTTGTCTAGTCTCTGTTTCCTTATCCGTCCTTCCTTTCTTCATATGCCAATTTACGTTCAATTGCATGAGTCGTTTTGAGCTTCTAAGTTCTAGTCATGTACAGGGAAAGTCTGAGAGAAAGTATACAGCCGCTGATACTGCTATTGCTGTTGGCTAGTGACAGACCGACAGTGATAGAGGCATGGAAGGCCCTTGTATTTAAGAAAGCAATGTTGAGAAAAGAACAGTAAAGTTTTCTCGTCCTTCCTAAGAACGTACCACATTTATCAAGTCAGACGAGCCTCAAGCAACTGACTGGGCTTTGTACATTGGTAGTAGAGTTAGTAAAAGTATGAACTGTAATTTTAAGTCAGAATTGGTGACTTTATTTTGTAGTAGATACCGGAGTCTGTGGTTTGCTTTGGATGCATGAATGTTTATATGTTATCGTTGTAATGAAGGTATTCATTATGAAAGAGGGCGAAATGATGATATGATATCGTATGTAGATGTTGAGGGTTTAATTTTTTAATTTAGTATATTGTGTATGCGGTTTGTAGATTGAGTGTTAAAATTCGTACACTTTGTTTAAATTCGGGTATAATCACCATAAAGAAGCTTTCCAGCTGAAACAAGGATTAATACATGAACGTTAATATTTTGCGAGGAATTATGTGTTATTTCTTTCTGCATTACATTTTTTTCAAATGTATGTCATTTCTGGAAACAGAGATCTTTTGATACTTTTACTTGATAAAAATAAGAAAAGGAGAACTTCAAGTGTAGATAGCCATCATCGTCTCGAGATATCTATATGGTTATGCTCTCCTTTTCTGCTAAGTATTCATGGTTTATTATAATGCTGGGTGGAAGGGGATAACATAATATTATGGCTCACCATAAAAAACGTTTCATTCAAGAATAGTGCATCATTTGGTTCATGGATGAGCTGAGTGGGTGGGAAATGCTTTGCTAGGTAGGTATACATTCAGAATTCACCATACACACATAATAAAAGATAGTATGAACTCATACATTATTATTACTACTTTCTCTATCCGTTTCATTGCACTGCAACTCTTATCGAGTTAAGGATCGACGTTCGGATCACCGTGAACAGTTTTACATTTCTATTCAGAACATATCATATTTCTTGAAGGCTACTTCTCTAGCATTAATTTCCCCTTTTATATCAATAGGTTTATGGGGTTTTGCCAGTGCTACATGGTGGACTGGATAAATGAGATTTATACTTGCTATAATAATTTTAATGTAAAACGTTACTTTGAGTGGTTAGCTTACCCTGTTGGCCTAACCTGGGATCGTTTAAAGAAACTGGAAGAAAGTAAGCTCTAGAATGTAGCTCAAGTGTGGGAATATCGATAGAATAGAGGTTGGTTATTTTTTATAGGCTGCAGAGCTCCGATCAACCAAGTTAACTCCTGATCCAGATGGATGATCTAGGTGGCTAATCGGAATCCATGAACGGGGTTACTTTTGGGATGCGTCCATCTCAATCCTCGAGATCACTATGCTATGCTTTTTATTTTACTATCAGTTTGGTTGGGTTTAGGTTGTGCAAAAAATGAATGAACGAGCACTATTGAGGGCGTAAGATCACGACCATGTAAGGACATAATCTAGACCTCTTTCTTTTGTTTAAGCCATTTACATATCGAGAGTGTACAAATGCATAGAATAAATTGTATGCGAGGAAAAAGTTACATGGTTTAGTAATAGAAGAAGAGTAGATGTATGGGAATTTCTTTCCAGATTTATGACCATCACTGACTGTATATAATAGCAAGTAGATACCCAGATTCTTCTGTAGTCCTTAGTAGAGGCTTTTAGTATAACTTTTGCCGACATGAAATACAATACTTATCTATACTCAGTTTGTTTGGAAGAAAATACCAAGAAAAACAAACATAATATACTTAAAGGTCGGTCATCAGTTGGCCGTTATTTTATGGTCGTAACAAAATCCCGTCCAACATTCATATTCCTTATACTCTTCAATGCCGCACATATCCTCGTTTATTTATTAAATAGCTAATATGATAACTCGTATAGTAGAACTTATTTAGCATCAAAATATGGATAGAGCATTGCATAGCAATCCATGTGCTTATAAACGTTGTACAGAACCGTTCAGTTCATGACGTACGCAGTTTTTATAATCTTTTTCATGCATCCGATTAAGAATAAACGAATTGCATATTCTATGTAGTCTAGCTGCTGGTTGCCTGTCGGTCTATGTCTTTTCTTTATTTTACATTTTATTGACCAAAACGACTTTCTCTCTTTTGTCTTTTATTTGCAGAGCACAATACACAAAATTCGTGCATTCAAAACTGGATTTTTGGTGCATATGAAAAATGCCATTGGGATGGTCCTGTATTTCAGGACCAGTTCTAGTATTATTAATGCCAAGTTTTCATTCTGACTGTATCTAAATAGCTTTAAAAGGCTGGTAAAAGAAAACAGAGTATAATCTTAGGGGCTCCGTTATCTCGTGGAAGTGGAAGGGAAGATGGAAAGTGGCTGTATTAATTGAATGTGGAATAATGGGGTTTGTTGGTTGAGATGGTTCTTCTGGAGAGAAAGAACAGAACCAATTTCTGGTTCGTGCCAGCTTTCACACTCAGGAGATTTTCAGTCCGAGGATTCTTTACCCAACCATCCAATCCATAGTCACTCGACTTTCTACCCCACTTGAACTACTTCTACAGCATCAAGCAAATCCAATCCTTGTGAAGCATTAAATACTTAACCGTAGCGTAGGTAGTCTGGCTTCTTGGGTACAGTTATGTCAATGAGAACTGAAACTGGTACCTAAACATAAATACGAGCTACATTTGCACCTAGGATTATTCTGTAAAATAGGAATAGCCTTAAGCGTACGGTTGAAAAGGTGAGGGAAATTTACAGCGAGTGAAATATGAAATGAACAATATTTTACAAAGTAGAGAAGAAGGGAGGAAGGAAGATGCATGATGAAATGAATAGAAAAAACATAGAAACTTAGGTTGAAGGTTTATCGTGTTTCATTATCTTACTACAGTCAATTCCCTAGCTTAGGCTAGCTTATGAATTGTTTACATATATAAATAAACATGAACCATTCCTTTCATCTTAACTCTTGGATGACGTGGATGAGAATTAGAATATGATAACATGATAAGCCAATAGTAAATCGATGAATTTGGTGTTTGAGTGATTTGATTAAGTAATGCTGTAAATATATTTATAGATACATGAAAGGAATGGGTAGCATTCCAATTTGTGTGGAATTATTACACATGTTCAGACTTACTTGGGTTAGATACTTTGTCGGGTTTGTACTGAATCCATGATGATGATGGGGAAATAGTTTGTTTATGAATTCAATCACCTTGCTTGGAACATCTATCCAAAAATATGATATAATTCATTAAATAGGAACCGGAAATATGGGTTAATGAGACGGATTCTTTGAGAGAAGATGAGCGAAGATGTTACAGGTTTAGACTTCACTCAGGGGGGCTAACAATCCGGCTTGATATTTCGTTGGGATCAATTGCGGGGTATTTTTCTTACACGGGCAGCAATCCGAATTCTGCATATTACGGAGTTATCCACGGTGGAGGAACTTTTATCCCATTTAGATCAGGAACTTCCCCGTCTTATAATAAGCAATTTAAAACAATTAGTTAAATTGTTAAGATTTGAGCGACAATTACAGTTTGACTTCAACGGAAGGACAGAGGCAACTGTACCCACAACAGTACAAACATATATCTACAGTACCTATTATGCCTAAAACTACAACAGACAACAGACTCAAGTGGAGGTTCTAACAATAACTGTCCTGCAACTTATCTTTTTGCTTTTTTCAGCACATAATACAGAGCTTTATTTAAGTAACCGCACGATTGGCCCTGTATATTCCAATCATACTATTTCAGTATCATTAGTAGTTAGGTAATTTTAAGAATATTTGAAATAGGTTACCAACGACTAAACGAATAGTTAAGTGTGTCTGAATTTCATATATTTTATCAATTCATCTAAAACCCAATTTATATGCGTTAAACTATCAACTATCAACAATTAAAAATATTATACGAAACATGTTATTGCATGTGGTGTGTCGGCTTTATTTAATAACGAAGTTAAAAAGTTAATAAACTACTTCGCTAAAATATACAAAACTGAGCTTTTTTACGAGCAACTTAGGGGGGACTAAAGCATGCACAACCTTCATCGTTTTTCAGGGATATTAGCTAGCTTCCATGCTTTAGTTCAGTCATATAGACAAGCAGAGGTGTTTTATCCGTATAACACCACTAGGAAAACCTCATTCTTGCTTTGTTGCTTCCATAGAAGGTTTTCGCCATTAAAAATAGAATGAATGACATCAAAGACAAAGAGATAAAAGAGTTTGGACTACATCATACTAAAGTCAGTCATGTTACTTTCTCGGAAAAAATTAAAATAACAAGGTTGAAGATGCGACAAGATAAACAAAAAAAAGAGTAAAAAGAGATGTGGGTGGTTGGCCAGGCGAATCTCTTTTATCTTAATTTTTACACGTTTACGCCAAAATGTCATTCTCCTCTTTTTCCTTGATGAATCCTTAGTGAGTAAACAGAAAAAGCAGTGGCAATAAAAGAAGATATTGTCAAGATTAAGGCTTATGCTTACTACTGATAAACAAAAGGGACAAGCAGGGTTTCTTTGCTTTATACACTGCAATACAATATACAATAGAAAAAAAATACAATGCTCGAACAAATAGCCATTTATAATAGTAATAGAAATAGGTTTTATAAGTAAAGTTGTACTTCCAACGTATTTTATAGACAAGCCAGAATAAAAGTAGTGTTAGCTTAAATGGAGATGCATATAAATATAAAATAACTGACAGTGAAAGAGCTGATAAGATAATCGGATAGTCTCTCTTCCCTTTTGTTTCTCTTATCACTTTTGCATAAGAGGGGGGTGAACTTTCTCTGAATTTATTAGTGTGAGCATTTATAGGTGGACTGGTTGTAGCGAAGATAGAAACAAAGGCCGAATTGGTTGGATGACTACTACATAGAAGTCCTGCCAACTTTTTTAGCTTTGGTCGAAATAGAAGTTGGTCACTGCTTCATAAACTTGGATAGAGAGAAAAGTAAAGGGATTCAGGAAATAGTTTTTTTAATTGGAAAATGTATTGAGGTGTATCGGGTTTCAGTTCAAGCTCATCCACATAATCTCAACAGTTTGGAGTAGCTAGGGATCATTAAATGCTTATCGATAAATCTGAGAGAGAGTATGAATTTCAGCTCTAATTAGAGAGTAGGTTGGAAGGTTTAATACATAGGCAGGGAAAGTTTCGTTTCAAAATTAGAATACAAAATGCTTTTAAGGTCTCCATTTTATTAGTGAGCCTTAAGTTTGCGATTCCAACCACTTCAGAACACAACGGTTATTTCTAGAAACCGAAAACATCCATGTGTACTACAATGCAAT